>SZWC01004840.1:14607-78228 GCA_023375785.1 Penium margaritaceum | reverse complement strand
GCGTTCCGCAACCAGCGCGGAGTTGTCGCGTCTGGCGACCAAATGACGGTCGCAGAACTGTCACGGTCTTGCGGCCGCGGAGCACCAGGGGAACCACCGGCGGAAATCTGGCGCGTTCCAGACCCACCGCCGAGCTTCCGCCGCGGAGTGTCGCTGAGCCTCGGAACGCCGGTGATCTGCGACGGTGCCGTCACCGCGGAGTCGTCACGTCGGAACGACGCGAACAGTCGCAGCAGGGTCGCGGCACCGGTGACGCGTTCCGACGCGGCCGAGGAGTTGCCGCGTTCGCTGCGAAGTTCGCGTCACCGCGGAAGACCAGGAGTTTTCCGCGGAATCGACTGATCGGCCGCGGAATTGTCGCGGATCAGGCGCGGAACGGCCGCGGATTTTTAAGAAAACGGTCGGAAAGGTGATGGGTCCTCCCAGGACCTCTCGCCGTGACGGTGGGCGCTGTTGCTGCTGCTACTCAAGACGACAGCTGCAATCGCTCACTGATGCCACGGTTGCTGCGCCTCTGCTACGTAGCCGTGCGAGCACTGGCTCGCTGCTCTGATACCATGCCAAGATTCCTGAACACTTTCCACGCCACGTAGCTTGCTAGCCGAGTTGCTGTTCACTGACGAGGCACTGGCCTGGACAGCTGACGCGCGAATCACAAGGCAAGGCACGCTGAGGGCAGAGTTGGAACACAGATGGAATGAACCAAGTGCTGGAATCTGAAAGTAATTGCAGAGATNTAAATAGCTGGGGCAGCCTGGTGCGCGGTCAGCGCACCTAGGGGCGCGTTTGGCTGCACACTAGGCAGACCTTGTGCAAATCTGCGCAAACTGCTAGAGTGGCCCGCCGAGGTGAAAACACTCACTCGGCCATAACTTTCTGCACAGGCGTCAGAACGACGCGCCGTTTAAACCAGAACGGCCAGCGTGACGAGGCGGACGCGTCCGCATCATGCAAGGTAGGTCTCCTCGTGGCACCGGAACACGTCTCCGGGTGCCCGGGTCTCGACCGGCACAACCTCGACCAACATCATCGTGCTAGACTCGAGCAAACCATGCTGTCCTCACATGGGTGTCAGGCCAAAGCCCACACACCAACAGGCGATTGGACGGGATGGATTGAGGGTCGGAGACCCTCAATCACCGCGGTTTTGGCCCAATGGGCCAAGCTTCCCGTACCAATTCGTTACATTGCTATCAGAGCGCCAGGGTTCGAGTCCCGCTGTGGACGCGGAAGGTGGGTCCACTCCTAGGTGGGAGGAGTGTAGCGCGGGCCAGCCTCTCATGGCTTGAACAGGTCCTGGACTGTGGGCGATTGGTCGGGATGGGTTGAGGGTTGGAGACCCTCAATCATCGCGGTTTTGGCCCAATGGGCCAAGCTTCCCGTACCAATTCGTTACATCGGTATCAGAGCGCCAGGTTTCGAGTCCTTCTGTGGACGCCGAGGCGGGTCCACTCCTAAGTGGGAGGAGTGTAGCGCGGGCCAGCTTCTCCTCATGGCTTGAACGGGTCCTGGACTGTGGGCGATTGGACGGGATGGATTGAGGGTCGGAGACCCTCAATCACCGCGGTTTTGGCCCAGTGGGCCAAGCTTCCCGTACCAATTCGTTACACCAGGANCGGTATCAGAGCGCCAGGTTTCGAGTCCTTCTGTGGACGCCGAGGCGGGTCCACTCCTAAGTGGGAGGAGTGTAGCGCGGGCCAGCTTCTCCTCATGGCTTGAACGGGTCCTGGACTGTGGGCGATTGGACGGGATGGATTGAGGGTCGGAGACCCTCAATCACCGCGGTTTTGGCCCAGTGGGCCAAGCTTCCCGTACCAATTCGTTACACCAGGAGGGGTGGAAGGTATTGTTTACAAAGCCGATGAAAACCCCGTTGGAAGAATGAACTGGGGTCATTCCGACGATTGTCTGATAGATGCGTTCCTCAAAACCTGTTCCAACGATTTTGAGGTCTGGGTGAGGTCTGTGATTGCGAGAAAATCACACAACCTTCCCAAAAACTAATTCATAGCCTAACCTACATCTGGCAAGACATTGAAATGTCACCCTTCGTCTTCTCATCTAACAACCCTCGCTTCTACATATGGCAGTTGTTGCAAGCCTCCTTCTTCTCTGAACTTTGGTCCTACCACAGTAAAATATCTATGGGCAATGGTACGAATTTCAGGAACCCAACTGCCTTCCTTGTCTCCATGATTGTACGCTCCTTCAAACAAAATCTGAACACTTACATCTTATCAATCCACAACAAAAAACAGAAGAAGAAACTCAAGAAATTTCTCTCTCACCTTCGAGTACACCCACCAATATGATGTTGTGTTTGTAGTACACGACTTACGGTGACCCCTCGGCTCATGTCCTTTCACGTGCAGATCCCTGAGACTGGCGACGGTGGCAGAAGACCGGCGGCCAGCGGCGACGAACGTCCAGAAGACTCCTATTTTCTAGATTCGTGCTGTGGGACATCACATAGGTGATCAGCCTATCAGGATGTAGATCTTGTCGATGCGGCCGTTCTGGTTCAAACGGCTCGTCGTTCTGACGTGTCTGCAGGGAGTTATGGCCAAAACTGTGTTTTCTTCCACTGTTTTGTCCTGCTAGAAAATAGCGCCCTTGTGCGCCACGTGTGTGTGTGCATCCAGTAGGGTCGTGACACTATTTAGGTTGTCCTGACCTCAGTTGTCATTCTCTCTGCACAATTCAACATTTGCAGCTTCTGACACTTGTACTTGTGCCCCTAGCCAACCCCTTGCTGTTCTCACCTCCACCTGTGTGTGTTAGTGAGTTAGCTGGCCGGCTTGTACTGCCACGCCAACGATAGCAGTGCTAGAAAGCTGTCTCACATGGCATCAGAGCAGCGAGCCAGTGTTCGCACAGTTGCGCAGCAGAGACGCAGCAACCGCAGTGGCAGTGAGCGACCACAGCCTTGAGTAGCAGCAACAGCAGCGCCCCCTTATCTTGGTGAGAGGTCCTGGGAGGACCCACCACCTTTCCACTGTTTTCTTAATACCGCGACGCTTTTTGCGGCCGTTCCGCGACAACAGCAGTCGCTCCGCGGACACTCCGCGGTGCTCCGCGGTGACGAGGTCATCGCAGCAGACGCGGCAGCTCCGCGACCGCAACGGAACCCGCCGATAGTGCCGCGGAACAACCGCGGTCACACGCGGCGTTCTGAAAGCATCACCCTGCGGTGACGGTGCAGCAACAGATCCGTGGTGTTCCACGCATCCACGGCGTTCCACCGAGCAGCCCGGCGGCGGTTCTGGAACACCCCTGCGATGCTCCGCGGTGGTTTCACCGTCGCGAGTTCGTGGTAGTTCGAGGCGGTTCCGCGGTTGCCAATCGTGGCAGCCCCGCGGTGGTCGCGAAACACACTGAAGGGGTGCCCCGGCAGTTCGCAATACTCCGACGCGTTCCGCATCGACGCAACCATGGTGGCTGCACGCGGCACCCCGCCGCGTTCCGTGTCGATGCGACCGCGTTCCAGTCTGAGCTGATCCGCGGCAGTCCGCGATGAACTTCCGCGGTGAACTGTACCGCAAAGGGGGTCCGCGGAGGTGTTTCGCGGAGGTGTTTTGCGGAGGTGAGGTTCCGCGGTGAGGTGTTCCGAAACAACAAAAAAAAGGGGGGGACAGGGGGAACCGGCCACCATGCCGAAGCTCACCCCCTCAGCGCCGCTACCGACGCAACTACCGAGGGTAACACCGTCAGCAGCCAATGTCGGCCGCCGCCATCATCACCACAATGGCAGCAGCAGCAGCCGCCGCAACAGCAGCAGCGACCACCGAGCCCGACGACATTGTTGCGCCAGGTGAGCGCGTTGGCTGACCAGCAGGCCGAGAGCCGCAATGCTTTGACGAAGCAAGTTGCTGAGCTGCAGGATCTGATCAGGAGCCTACTGCCTTAGCAGCAGCAGTCCCAACAGTAGTAGTAGCATCCGTCCGCTGACCCGAGCGAGGACCACCTCGCCCACGGCGGTAATGCTAATAAGGTCACGGAGAACCTCTCCGACTCTGGCGAGGAGGGGGAGGAAGAGATACCTCTCCGCCGTCGCTCTGCCGACGGTCAAACCACCCAAGTGGTTTGAGTCGGACCCGCCCATCTTCCGGCCGGGGAACGACTTCAAGTCCTGGGAACCACGCTTCCGCATGTGGGCCATGAGCGAGGGAGTCCTCGCCTACTACCTCACTCCATACCAGGCGTCTGACCTCGCCCAGACACAGATGGCGGTCCGCACCGCTTCCGGCCTGATGAAGGCCGCACCGTCTTTACCAAGGACTTCAGTCGGTTCCTTGGCGATTCATTGACCGGCTCGGGAGCTGACCCCTACGCTGCGTGGGCACTGGCGTTCACTCTGTTTGAGGGCGTCACCTTGGCTCTGACGTTCCAGTGCCTCGCCGACTTCAACTCCCTCTACCAAACTACTCAGGAGTCTGCAGCTGACTACTGGCGCCGGGCGATCCAGCTGTACGAGGAGTTGGGAGATGATGCCCCTGCGCAGTACTCCGCCTTCCAGATCATCCTCTACAGCATCCACCCCGACTACGCGTGCGCCTTCAGCAACTTCGACCAGACTCTGCTTTGCGACATGGCGAGCGACGGGACCCTGCTGCGCTGGGCGACCCTCCACTTCCTGGAGGTCACCGGCATGGACGCCGCGAACCGCGCTCGCCACAGCACCGCTTAAGCTGTAATTTCCGCCGCATCTCCCTCCCCGCCGTCTACAGCAACAACGGCTCCAGCTCAGGGAAAGAAGGGTCACAAATCGTCAGGTGGTGGTTCCAGTGGCGGGACCAGCAGCGTCACCAACACCAGTAGTGTCAGCCGCAGCAGCACTAACGGGAGCGGCAGCAGCGACGGCAGTAGCAGCAGCGGTGGCAGCAGCGGCTCCGGTAGCTTGACGGGCCGCCGGCTCTTGTGCTTCAACTACGGGGATGACAGTCGCTATCCTGAGTGCACTCGCCTGACAGGCCACCCATTGGACTTGGCCAAGGTCACCCGTGGGTTGCAGCAGGCGCATGAGGCGCGCATGCGCGAGACTTCCGGTGCGACCGCCTGCTTGGCCGCCACTACCGCAGCCATCCCAGAGGAGTCCGCTGCTATAGCAGGTTCCCCCGTGGATCCTCGCGCCCAGGCACTCACCGATTGTGACAGGATGATCGTCGAGCTGCACCAGCTTCTCGCCCTGCGCTCATCTCAGGGAGGTGCGAGTGAATTGACTAAGTCGAGGGGTCCTACTGCCTGTGGACTGTCTGTGTCGTTGCGTGATGATGTCTGTGGTGGTCCCCATGTCCAGTCGTGTACGCGTGACGGACCTGATGATGTGTCTTGGCTGCATGCTGCTCATGCACGCTCAGCTAGTCGCCTTGTCGTGTCCCCCGATGAGCATCCTGCTGCCGCGCCTTGTTGCGTCGCCGAGTGCCACATTACCCCTTGTACGCGTGTCATCGACGCCACCTGGGTCGTTGACTCTGGTGCCACCCATCACATGACGTTTCGCCGTAACGCCTTCGTCGTCTTGCATCCTGTTGGCACTGTTCGCTCTGTTCGCACTACAGCTGGCCATGAGGTCCCTGTCCAGGGTGTTGGGGTTGTGCAGTTCACTGGGCCCGCTGGTCCCCTGTACATCTCCGACGTCCTCTTTGTCCTTGATCTGGAACTCAGTCTGCTGTCTGTCCGTGCGTGCACCAAGATGGGCCTGGGTGTCACGCACACCGCTGCCGATGCTCGCATCTTTGTGCGCGATACCAAGGAGACCGTCCTCAGTGGGACGATCGTCAATGATCTGTATCACATCTCTGGGTCCGCTACAAGTGCACCCTCCTTGCCTCTGTCTCCCACTGCTCGTGTTTTAATCGCTGGTGCTCTATCCCCCGAACATCACCGTCTCCTGCATCGCTGCCTCTGTCATGTGCACCTAGGGACTGTCGACAAGATGATCCGCACTAAGCCTGCTCTTGGTCTTGATGCGGCGTCCTTGGAGGCGCCGCCCACGACCGACTGCCTGGCCTGTGTTGAAGGCAAAATGCACCGCTCCACCTATCTTGCGTCTGTCTCCAGGGCACGTCGGCCCTTGGAACTTGTCCACACCGATCTTATGGGTCTGCTCCCTGTCGAGTTTCAGGAGGACCGCGGTTGCTGCGTCCTGACGTTGACTGATTACTTCACGCATATGCGCTGGGTCTACAGTCTGCGTCAGAAGAGCGATGCCGCCATTGCGGTCCGCATTTGGCTGGTCATGGCCGAGCGTCAGTTTCCCCACCGCCTTCAGACCTTTCGCTCGGACCGCGGCGGTGAGTACCTCGGTGACATGGCCCGCTCCTTCACCGAGCTTGGTGTCTTCCACAACCTCTCCGCTCCCGCCACCCCGCAGCAGAACGGTGTCTCAGAGCGTTGGAACCGCACCATGGAGGATGCGGTCCACGCCATGCGCATCGACAGCGCCATGCCTGAGGCCTTTGCCTTCGAAGGCATGGCGTACATGACATGAGTCTGGAACCATATTCCCCACGGCCCCCTCCCCGGTCACCGCACGCCCTACGAATTGTGGTACGGGCCTCGCGTGGATCTGCACCTGGCCCGTGTCTGGGGCTCCCTTGCCTATATCTGGTTCACACCGGAGCAGCAGGAGAGCAAACTCTCACTGCGGGCCGCATCTGCGCCTTCGTCGGTGTCATCCCGCCGTCCAAGGCCTGGCGGTTTTGGGACCCTGAGCGCCGCCGCATTGTGGAGTCCCGTGACGCTCTCTTCTTTGAGCATCTCACCTTCCATGACCTCACCCGCATCCATGCTTTGTGTGCAACTCATGCCACTGGGTGTGCCGGACCCCGGAGTGTGGGGGAGGCTCCTGTCACGGTTGGCACAGTACCCCCGGCCAGTACGGTCACTCCGTTGCCGACATCCCATGGGATGTCCCAAGAGGCTGTGCCTACCAGCACCCCCAGTCCCACCCCATTTGTGGCTCGCTCCTCTGACTCTCCGCTCTCTTCCATGTCCGTGTCTGCATCCGAGTCTGCCTCCGTGTTTGAGGCTCTGCCTGATCCTGCGCCTGCTTCCGCCTCTGAGGATCAGTCTGATCGTGTGTCCGCGTCCATGTCTGCCTATGCATCGTCCCTGTTTCCGGCCGTGGACATGCCTGCGTCTGCCGTGGACCCATCCCCGGCTGGTGAGGCCACGCCAACCTTGAGTGGCGCGCCTGTCGTGCAGTCCACACCGGCATGTGAGTTAGCAGCGCACGCTGCTCCTGCCCCATCGGACCCCTACACACGGGCACCCGGCGGGGGTCTCCGCCCTCGCCCCACGCGTAGCGTTGTCTGCAGTGACCCGGGCACGAAGACCCTCGGCCTGAGTGCTCGCGGCCTCGCTGAGGTTCACCTTGGCTGTGCCAATGGTATTGCACTACTTGCTCATGAGCACGGTCTCGCTCGAGATGCCGCTGAGTCCATGATGACGGTCGACCCTCCCTCTGCGGCATATGCCCTGGCTACACGCAGTGCACCACTGCTGTCTCCTGATCCCACCAGCCTTCCTGAGGCCTTGTCAGCCCCCGACGCTGAGCAGTGGCGTGCTGCCTTCCAGGCTGAGCTCGATGCCATCTGAGAGCACGGTGTCTTTGAGCTGGTGGACTTGCCAAAAAACCGCAAGGCCACCAAGGCCAAGTGGGTTCTCCCCAAGAAGCTAAAACCAGACGGCACTGTGGAGTGCTACAAAGTGCGCCTGACAGCAAAAGGCATCTCTCAGGTCCCTGGCGTGGATTACACCGAGACCTTTGCCCGTGTTGGCCGGATGATGACCACGCACACGCTGCTGAGCCAGGAGGCACAGCACGACTAGGAACTCCATCAGATGGATGCCAACAACGCTTTCCTAAACGGGGACCTTGAGGAGGAGATCTACATGGTCCAGCCACCCGGCTTTGACGATGGAACCTGCCGCGTGTATCGGCTGCGTAAGGCCTTGTACGGCTTGAAACAGTCACCTCGCTGCTGGAATCAGGAGATCACCAGCACTCTGAGACACACTGGCTATGTTCAGAGTGATGCTGACCCATCCCTGTTCCTCTCAAAGTCCCCATCACCGCTCACTGCCATCCTCGTCTACGTGGATAATCTTCTGATCGCCTCGCCCGACCTGGGAGCGGTGAATACGGCCAAGGCTGTTATGTCCTCGGCCTACATGATGAAAGATCTTGGTGAGGCCTCTATTTTTTTGGGGATGGAGATCGTGCGCGACCGTGTCCACCGCACACTCCGCGCCCATCAGGGACACTACGCAGAGACTGTCGAAGAGCACTTTGCCGACCTCCTTGCTGCCGTCTGCACGGCCTCCACGCCCATGACCCATGAGGGGCAGGCCGCCCTGAAGGTGGATGACCCAGCTGACCTTGGGGAGCCAGTCGATGTGACCCTCTACCTGCGAGTCATCGGCTCGCTCATGTACTTGGCCACCACGACATGGCCCGACATTGCCTTCACTGTCAACTTGCTCACCCAGTTCTCGCAGCCTCCATGCCAGCGAACACTGGAGGCCGCAGTCCGGTGTGTGTGCTACATCATGTCCACCGTACGCTTCGGCCTGTGCTTTCGCGGGCAGGTGTCTGTTGTGCACGATGGGTATACAGACAGCGACTGGGCGTGGAGTCCAGATGGCAAGAGCCGCACCGGCTACATCTTCCTCATTGGAGGCACTGCAGTTTCCTGGCATAGTGGGAAACAGGGCTGAATCGTACGCAGCACTACTGAGGCAGAGTATGTTGCTGTAGGCATTGGTGCAGCAAAATGTGTCTGGCTCGTCCGTCTGTTGCATGAACTGCGTCAGTCCATTCCCCATGTGGTTCTTCAGTGTGACAACATGAGCGCGGAGGCCATCGCCAAGAACTCAGGTGTGTTCCATGCACGCACAAAGCACATCAATGTCGAGCACCACTTCGTGCGTGTTCTGGTTGATCGTGGTGAAATCCAAGTCATGTACGTGGTCACTGACAGGCAGTGCGTGGATTTTTGACCAAGGCTCTGGGTCGTTCGAAGTTTCATGCGGCCACTCGTTTCGTGGGACTCTGTCCCATCCCTGCTGCAGGTTGATTCCTCATGTGCCACCTTGCGTGTGCTGTGCTTGCTGCCTACAGTGGCTAAGCGTTTCCTGCTCTGTACAGCGTCAATATCTGCATGTGCATGGACGTGTTTTGCCCTCCGGTCATGGGGGAGTGTTGTTGTGTGTGTAGTACACGGCTTACGGTGACCCCTCGGCTCATGTCCATTCACGTGCAGATCCCTGAGACTGGTGATGGTGGAAGAAGACCGGTGGCCGGCGACGACAGATGTCCAAAAGACTCTCGTGTTTTCTAGATTTGTGCTGTGGGACAGTGCATAGGTGTGCAGCCTATCAGGACGTAGATCTTGTCGATGCGGCCGTTCTAGTTCAAACGGCTCATCGTTCTGACGTGTCTGCGGGGAGTTATGGCCAAAACGGTGTTTTCTTCCACTATTTTGTCCTGCTAGAAAAGAGTGCCCTTGTGCGCCGCGTGTGTGTGTGCATCCAGTAGGGCCGTGACACTATTTAGGTTGTCCTGACCTCAGTTGTCATTCTCTCTGCACAATTCAACATTTGCAGCTTCTGACACTTATACTTGTGTCCCTAGCCAACCCCTTGCTGTTCTCACCTCCACCTGTGCGTGCTAGTGAGTTAGCTGGCCGGCTTGTACTGCCACGCCAGTGACAACAGTGCTAGGAAGCTGTCTCACATATGCCACATAGAATATGCTCTTACACCTCCTCGGGCAATCATCCACAAATCTCTCAGATCGATCTGGCATAACAAACCTACTCAGCAGGGGGGCCAGGTATTTTAGGGAAGCAGGTAAAATTGGGCTCTGAACCCCCTATTCACATGGTTACGACCAGTGGAAATAGATACCTTTAGGGGTGGAGGTTTAGTGGGTGAATTTCTCGTGAGAGAAAGAAGTCCCACATAACCCAGCGGATCTTTATCTGATGGGTACCTATACTGGGATGACTTCGGTCATCTAAGGCGCAGCCTCGGCTGTAAGCCTTCACTGTAATGGTGCCAGTTCAAAGGATGGCCACCTCTAAGGCTCTTTCTATTGCCGCAAAAAAAAAGACCTGAGAATATTACCACATTACCTGCAAACAGCAAGAAATCAAAGCATGTTGGCGGTGCATGCGATGCAGCGTCGACATGCTGACGTTGACAGTTTTGTTGCACATTCACAAATCCGTCTTTTGAGGGGTTTGTGAATGTTTCATTGGGGGTTTGCGTATGGTTTGCATGGGGGGTCCAAGACTCCCCATGCGTTGACTGGGGACCTGCAAGGCCCTGTTACCGCGGGGCCCACCAGGAGCCCGCACAAAAATAAAACCCTAAAATCCCAACTGTAATTTGGGGTAGGGTTTGACTAAGGTTTACATGTAAAACCTTTGGGGTTTGTGAGCAAGGAAGAAAAAACAAAACTAGCGTTTTCACTCAATCTCGAAAACGGGCGATTTCGCTCAATCGCGATTCTCGCGTGGGAACGAGAATCACGAGGGGGGTCGACGTGCCCCACATCGCTTCGCTCGATGAGCGGTGCATGCCACTGATCTAGCATGGTAAATCGAGTGGGCAGGGCAGTCTTCTTTTTCAAGTCACTGGGTAGGGCATCAATATAAATTGATCGTTCGGTAGGGTTTCACCAACCCCCTCACGGATTGGGTAGAAGGCTTATTATGCCCTTTAATCATTCCACGCAAGTCCGCCACTGAGCCACAGCCCTGCCTAAACTTGTGAGAGGGGGTTATCTAGATCCAGCCTTGGGCATAAAATGACAAAATGCTAAAAACACCCGAGACTGTTACATCGAGCAGAAAGTAGGTGGTTCACACGGATGAGGTGCGGGACAAAAGATGGTTTGAGGATTTGGGACAAATGAATCATTTGTATTAACAAGTATACTTTGATGAAAAGTGTCCAGGGTATAGAGAACCTGTATAAAATACTGAGAAAGAGAATGAGGTATATGTTGGGTCCTCGGCGCTCGAGCCGAGCACCAAGGACCCAACATATACCTCATTCTCGCGCCATGAGTGGATGGTTCCAGAAGCTCTGTCCATAAATTGGGCGGCTTTGAGAATATCGAGGCCCGTCTTTATAAAATTCTAGAGTCGTCCAGAAATCAACCAAACACTATCAAAATATCGATGATGTTCGCGACACTTCTGTCTTCCTTTCTAGAAGGTTGTTGAAAGCTTCTTGAACGAAAGAATGGAGGTCGGGGCAGGTGGCCAAATTGCCCTCACCCGATCAACACAAAAAACCTAAAGTCGCGTCATGGGCCATGAATGTAATGACAGAAATGCCCACTCACAAATTCTAGGGACTCGAGTACTTCAGGGAAGTAACACTTTCCCCCCTTTTAGCCGCGATGTCCTAGCGAGTCAGCAGACGCAGACTGGTGACGATGATAGCAGTTGTCGATTAGGTGATCGATACCTTGAAGGTTGTTGTAGGGCTCCCAACTGTTGTGCAGGACGTTGCAGCCGTGACACTTGAACAAATACTTGGTCATTTTTCCACAGCGTCAATGTCCGGGGATATCTTCCATCACGTACTTCGTATCCCTGTCCACTTGTACAGGTGGTGGTGGTGCGACGTCTCGGCTGGCGAAGTTCACACCGAGGTCCCGGCAGTGCGTGAGCTTGCCAATGTCAAAAACATAATGAATCGCCATGTTGTCAGATAGGCAAAGTCCAACAAGAATAGGGTTTTTCATTTTCTTAATCTCAAATGGTTCCAGCCAACAAGTTTTGAGCTTTGCAAAGTCCTATCCTTGGAGTTTAATGTTTGCTGAGCTGAGGAGGACACGATCACCAGCGCTTCACACATCATCAGTGTGATGGTGGTCGGCCGCTCCCTTCATGGCTACTTGCGTCTTTGCGTGCGTTCGTTGTGTGTCCTACCAAACGCTTGAGAAATCCCGGCGGTGGATGTCGACCGAGAATGTTGCTTTGGATTTGAAATCCTGTAGGTGTTTCGGTAATTTTGTCGTATACTCTTTCAAGAGGGAGATTACCAGCTACGGTGGAAGTGACAGAGCTGTATGCGCGTTCGGCAGTTGGCAGTTGGCTACCCATTAGATTGGTCCGAATTATTTGCCCGTTTGTTTTTTTGGTGTGTGAGTCACAGTGACCTCTAAACTTGTCGTCTTAGCTCACTGGTATGCGAGGACACTCGACGACTACTTTGACAGCGTTCGACCAGTCGGCGCACCCTCATGTGCTCTACAAATTTTCTCGGTGATCACCTCTCGGGGTCCATTTTCTCAGTGGAATTATCCTTGCTCGCAAGTGGTCCAATTGCATAGAGTTTCTACTTCTGCACATGACACTTCTTTTGGTTTGTCATTTGGACAACCGAGGAGCCCATATGACTTTTGGGTTCTCTTTGCTGGTGTTTTGGAGCTTACATGCAGGTTAGGCTAATTTCTCATGGGTTGGTTGGACTCGTGTGCTTAGTTGCATGCACGTGGATGAGACTATACACACAATTGTTTGTTTGTTGCTACTTACTTTAGTTTCATCTATGCATGGTTTTGCCGTCCCTCCACCAATTCAAGTGTCGTCTGTCATGTTGTGTTCACCATAGTCTGATTTCTCACACAGAATGTTGCTAGGAGGGTTCTCTTATTTCATCAGGTTTGAGGATGGAACGCCATTGATAGGTGGATCCGATTGCCATAACGTTTCATTAACTCGGAGCAAAAACAGCTAGTGAAGCGGTCACCTATGGTGCTTATGATGGTACGTGGCATACCGCGTAGCAGCATGATCTGGCTCAGGAACATTCGTGCTCTTCTTTTTGCGGTGATGGTTTTCGTCATCGGGATGAAGTGTGACACTTTTGAGTATCTTTCTACCACCAATATGATGGCATCATAATCCTTGAGAGTGGTAAGCAGTCTCGTCACGAAGTCCATGCTGATGTCGGCCCACGGTTCCATCACAACTAGTAGAGGTTGAAGTAGACCGGACCGCCTTGTGTGAAAAGATTTTTGTCTTTAACAAGTGTCTCATGATTTACAAAAGGCTGACACGTCGGTATACATCTTGTCCCACAAGTAGTATTTTTCCAGCTTCTTCATCATCTTATCCTCACCGAAGTGTCCACCTTCATCACTGTAGTGGAATTCCTCCAACAATATCCTTTGTAGATCCTTGTTTGGTGGAATGAAGATGTGGCCAGTGAATCTTCATCACCAATGGGGATTGTCAAACTAGAGCTTGGTCTTGACGTACCTGCAAAACTCCTCATAACCCTTCTTGAAAAGCCTTGCAAGGTATAGGTCTTGTTCGACGAGCAGCATGTCAATCTCGGCCATTTTATCTGGTCATTGAGAAAATGCATCCGGTGGGTTTGTAATTCCAGGTTGATTACGTATGTCGCAATTGAAGTTGGACTCGAGGAACTCCATCCACCAAGTTTGTCCATGACTCAGTTTTGGCTGTGTCTTGAGATGTTTCAAGGCATGATGGTCCGTGCGGCCGATGTATCGCGGGCATTTTAAGTAGCACCGCCATGTCTTACACGTGTGCATGATTGCGAGGATGTCTTTTTCGTGCACCCCGTAGTTGAGTTTTGGCCCGCGCAACTTTCACAACGTGTACATGACTGGTTGTTCTCCACCGCTATTTTCTTAGAGGAGAACAGCTCCAATGGCTCGATCAGACGCGTTGGTGGCCATGATGTGATCCACCATTTGATTTGTCAATCGTAAGGCTGGCGCTAAGGTCATAGTGCTTCTCAAAGAGTTGAGCGCTTGTTGTTCGTTATCCTCCCAATTCTACTCATTGGTTTTGCAAGTGAGATCAGAGAGAGGTGCTGACACTCGAGCGTAGTCCTTTACAAATTGACAGTAGTGGTTGAAGCGCCCAAGAATACTTGGACGTCCCAAAAATTTGTGGACGTTGGCCAATAACCGACCACCTCCACCTTTTTTGGGTCCATGATGATTCGTCCGCCACCGATAATGTGGCCCAAAAACTTGATCGAACAGTGACCAGAGTTTCACTTCGAAAGTTTTCTGAAAATTTTATCTTTTTTTGTAAAACTTCAAGAACTTCCTTTGGGGTACGGCTATACTCCATGATGTTGTAGAAGCTTACAACAACAAAGCCGTTGAGGTACGGACGGAATATGTTGTTCATCGCAGCCATGAATGTTTGGAGGGATATTTTGAGTCCAAACCTCATAATGGTGAGCTCAAAGTGTCCGCATCTGGTGCGAAATGATTTCTTTTGAACTTCCATATCAAATACATGGATTTTATGATAGTCGTTGCGTAGGTCCACTTTGCTGAAAATTCAGCCCCCTCAGAGTTGGTTGAATTGTTTTTGGTTCGTGGGAGGGAGAAGCGATTCTTGATGGTGATGTAGTTCAATACTCGGTAGTCCATGCACATCTGCATCTCTTTGTTTTTTGGGCAGTTCAACCAAAGGGCCCTGTTCCGATATGCGGCTTGACTACAAGGCCCCTTTTTCTAGTTTGTGAACCACGGGGCCCTGACGGCGTATCTGAGAAACGAGGGAGCCCTGCCGCTCAAACTCAACAACGACGGGGCCCTTTCACACAGTCCTGCATGTCAGATCTTCAAGCGAAGCCTGAAAGGTAAATGCAGATGTCCACCGTCGTACAGGCGCCCCCTTCGCTCGTTCACTTGGTTCACACTGGTTTTCACGACCGCAAGGACCTTATAGCGATTGTTAGACAACTAGGTGGTTCCATATTGAAGTTCAAAGATCAATTCGATGTGTTTCTTTGAGTTTGTCCATCGGCAAGCCTGAGTGCAACTCAGGACTGCAGATGAGTAGTGTCGACCAACTTCTCTCCTAACCGGGCAGTCATTGACAGGCAGAGGCACCGGAAATCTGCATTCACGAAGGTAAAAAGCGGGCCCTCGCATCAGTCGCCACCAAAATGCGGGCCTCGGCGCTGATGCCTTGGTAAAGCGGGTCCTCGCATTGGGTGTCAGAATGAACCCGGGCCCCTGGGTCAATTTATCCTTGTTTTTCTTATGAAAAGTGCAATCGCCGCGTATGGTGACATGGAAGGTCTGATGAACCCCCGATTGAGCATCTTGTCCACCAACTTCTTAAGTTCGTTCAGCTCGTGATCACTCATCCGATGGGTTCCCTCCATGGTTGATCTACTGCCTCACTTCGAGTCTATCGAATGATTGATGTTTTATCGGGGAGGTAGCTCTCAGGGCAGTTTGTCAGAAAAAAAACCCCTTCAAACTCTTTGATGAGTGCTGCAAAATCCTCTGGTACGGCTACAAACTTCTCGGATGTCGAGGCCGATGTGGCTGCCTAGGCAGCTGCAACTTCTTCTGCTTCTCCTTCCTCCACATGGACTAGCCACACCTGAGGTTCGCATTTCAAGTACCTCTTGGCCATTTCCAACATATCAGTTTGCGTTGTATGGTTGCCGAAACTTCCTTTGCTACTTCCACCTCTAGAGCTTCCACCTATGGTGCTTTCAGTAACCGCCGTTGCGTAGGACGTTGAAAAGATTTCACGCATTCTACCCTTGTGCACTTCAGAAAGATGACTGAGAAGTCTAATGCATGATATAGGCTTCAACTCATGCATGAGTAGTCCATAGTGGCAGAGTTCGTGTGTCAATTTCACAGAATTACCGCCTGCAACGACCTTGTCCCCAAAAAACTCTGTTTCTACTGCAACAATGGCCTAAAGTAAGATATTCGGTGAGCAATTCCCATTTTCGTATCCAAGATGAGATTTTTTGAATAATCACAGTAGCCGATTGCATTGATAACTACAACACTCGAATGCAGGAATCCAATGGCTAGCGATCCCAAGGCAACAACTCTTACCGTGGCAGAGGGAAGTCCCAGTTGGTGGAAAACTCCATATATGACCAATCACCTCATCCCTGAAACTATGAATCGACAAGTGTATTGGGAAGTGAAGATATCAGTGAACATGGACTTCTAAAAAAAGCTAAAACATAGTATATATAATCCAATTCCTTTAACACCTCGGACAATGAATTTATATCTGGGCTCTAATTACATGATTTATGTCGATGATTTCTGAAAAATGTTTGCATGTAGGAATACACTTTTTGATACACAAATTGTCGAGTGTATGAATCTAGGATGATTAACCATAACTCAAAAACGCATCCCCGGTGGAGATTGATGTCATCAATCAACGCAATCAATGGGTCTTTTGGACTTGTGAAAAGGAAAGGCACACCTTCCACGACTGTTGGAAATGGAAGTAGCAAGCCAAAAAGGGGGAAGATCCATAGAGAAAGAAATGAGGAGTGAGGAAGTGACAAACGACAAGAATAGACGACGAGGCTCCGATCCAGTTGGAAAAATCTGCAACGACCGATGGCCCATTTGAGGGGCTCACATCACTGTAGGCGAGGGTTCCTGAGATTGCAAAGTTCGACAAGTGGTTAAAGGATGACCAACCACCGATACTGCTATGAGTGCAACTAAAGGGCTGTAGAAGTCACCTATGAGTGCCGACACTGATGAATGGAGGAGCTCCTTAAAGTTTCATAAGTTATGACATGGTTTGGAAACTGTGTTTGCAGACCAAACCGGGAATGTTTGAAGGAAAAACAATCAGCGGACGTTAGGAAATCTCTCAACTTTACAAACATCTTTGTCAACATTTTGGAGATGTCCACGACGTAATGGTTTGGAGGACTTGGCCAGTGAGTGACCAAAAAATCATCCTCGGACTAGATTTCTTGTAGCACCAAAATCCGTAGGTGGACTGGAGTAGTGGATAGGTCTACATCAACATTCATGGTAGGAAATGACATCTACCTTTGGTTGAGCCACCCAACAAAGGTTACGAGAAGTAGCAAATGTGGAAGCAGCAAAGGAAGTAGTAGCACTTGCAAAACGTATGGCCGGTATCTTTGGACGTGGCCAGAAGATATTTGCAATGTTGAACTCAAGCGAGGCTAGTCCATGTAGATGCAGGGCAGGTGGAAGAAATTGCAGCAGCTGAGATGACCACATCGACCTGAAAATCTGAAATGTTTGCACCCATTCCAGAGGGGATTGCATCGATCATCGAGGAGCTCAAAGGAGTTTTTCGTGACAAACCATCCTGAGATTTACCTCCCCAGTATAACGTCAATCACCAAATAGACCTCAAGCCAAGAAACAGACCGATGGTGAAGAAAACTTATCAGATGAGAAACCAAGAGCTGATCGAACTCAAGAAGCAGCTGGACAAATTGCTTGATCAGGGGTACATCAGAGCGTCCACGTCACCCTACGCGGAACTTGCACTTTCTAAATGAAAATAGGGGAGATTAAAATATAGATGGTTTACTAAATGTTAAACGATATCACCATCAAGAGCCGCTACCCTTTTCTACACGGAGAAAAAAATTACCAACTCCGTGAGACCCAAAATTTACCAAAATTGACACAGCAGCGGCTATCATCAAATTCACGTATTTGATAAGGAAGTCCAGAAGACAGTGTTCCACAATAGATACAGGCACTTTGAGTTCACGATCATGCCATTTGGACTCACGAACACCCCTGTAACCTTCATGGCAATGATGAATACAATTTTTTGCGTATGCTTTGATCACGTTATTGACGTGTATCTAGACAACATCTTGGTGTATAACTGCACCCCGGAGGAGCATAATGGAAAACTTCCAAAATTTTCAAAAATTTTACAAATAGAGAGTGTGATTCATGGAAAACTCTTGAAATACGACTTTGGTCACCGTTTGATCAAGTTTTTGGGCAACATTATCGGCGGCGGACGGATCACCATGGTCCTAGAAAAGTTGGAGGCAGTTGCTTATTGGCCAATGCCAACCAATGTTTAGGAATTCCAAGTGTTTGTAGGCCTCTGTAAGTATTACTGTTGACTCGTAAGCGATTACACTTGGGTGTCACTGCCTCTCTCCGGTTTCACTCCGAAAACCACCGAGTGGAATTGGGAGGATAGCAAAAAAGAAGAGTTCAACTCTTTGAGGAACACTATAATCTTGGCGCCAGCCTTACGATTAGTTGATCCAACAGTGGACTACATAATGGTCACCAACTCTTCTGATCAAGAAGTCTGATCAAGACCCGTATTCATGAAGGATTATGAGAAGTTCAGCGGGTACAAAAAAACCAAGTTTTGGTTCGACGACCCCTATTGACAACGACGATTCACTTACTAGGTCCTCGTACCACCAAGTGAGGAGCTACAACGGATGATATTGTATTTATGCAAAAATACTCATCCAGGTAGACACTTTGGTGAGGACAAGATGCTCAAGAAGCTGGCAAAATACTACTAGTGGGACAAGATGTAGAATGACGTGGCAGCCTCAAGCAAATCATGTGATACTTGTCTGCCGTAAAAATCTCATTACATGAGACCATTAGGATGAATTGAACCTCTTCTGGTTCTGAAAGAGCCGTGAATTGACAGTAACATGGATTTCATGATGGGATTATCCACCATCCCCGAGTGTCATGACGCCGTCCTCGTGGTGGTGGACAGGTTTCCAAAAACAATTACACTTTATTCTGACAATGACAACCATCACCGGAACATTGAAATTGTTTCTAAACCACATTGCACAACTGCCAAATGTTCCAGTTACCATCATCAGCTACCAAGATGGCCGCTTCACTAGACGTTTTTGGCATGGGTGGATGACGCGTTATGGTAGTCAGATCAAGCTATCAATGATGTTCCACCCTCAAACTGACAGACAAACCGAGCAGACAAAAGAGATAATCAGAGAACTTCTCCACACTTTATGCATGTCACACAAAACTGTAACCAAAATGCCGACTGCTAATCCTGCATACAGCTCTGCCACTTCCACCGTAAAATTTTATAAAATCCTGGTCAAAGTGGTCCACTTTAAAATTCCGTCAAAGTGGTCCACGGCAAACTTCCCGCCACACCGGCAGGCATTCAGAATCAAAGCAACTTCCCCGTGGTTGACATCCTCCACTGGAAATTCTCCAGCATCTGGGAAGAAACACAAAAAATCCTCGCAGAGACACAGACATCTATTAGTGAGTAGTAGACTGACATCACAATGTTGACGTGCTCAGTGCTAGCAATAACGTCCTATTCACCTCTGCAAACATCAAACTCCAAGGACAGAATCCAAGCCCCTGTAGTTCAGACCGTTTGAGATTGGGCAAATGCAAACCCCTGTCTTTGCTCGGTTCTGCCTACATTATAGCATGGCCTTCCATCGTGTATTCTACATCAGCAAGCTCAAGCACTACGGGGACCCAGTGTAAACTTTCCCGGAAGAGACGTTGCACCTTCACCTCCTATACAAGTGAACGGGGATATGAAGTTTATGATTGAAGATATCCTCGGGCATCAACGCTGTGGAAAAACAACCAAGTATCTGGTCAAGTATCACAGCTATGAAGCCAAGCACAACAGCTAAGAGATAACCTGCAGGACATTGGTATTCCTATCAATGGCTAAAACCGTCGTCACCGGCCTTTTTCTGCTTATGCGCCCGGATGTCACAGCTAAAGGGGGTGGAGAGTTACATCCTTGACCTACATGAGTCCCTCAACTCCGCGAGTTGGCATTTTTGTCCCTATATTTGTGGCCCACCGCATGTCGACCTCAGGATTTTTACGCTGTTCAGCCCAGGGCAGTTTGGCCACTTTCCCCGAACTCATGTGTTCTGTTCTCGAAGGTTCTCACAACTTTAACCACTTTCCAGAATGGTCGAAAAAAGTATCTCAAACCATTTTGATGTTTCGATGCTGTTTGGTTGACTTCTCAATGTCGATGTTCTTGTATGATATCGTGCTTCTATATTCTCGACACCCTAAAATGTTTTGGCATTAAGGCTGCACACGGATCCTGGGCTCCACAGTACCCTACCCGTGAATCCGGATCCAGATCCAGATTTGCGGTTCCGGATCCAGGATTGTGGATCCGACTTGTATCTGCGGATCCTAACCCAGATCCTAGGGCAGAGGGAGGAGGGGTTGGGGTAAAAAAAAATCTGACTAGACGTCCAGCTCAATTCATCCGCGTAGCACACTCATTTGCACATTCAAAATCAAACAGCTCAATATGCGCGACATACTTTCGACCGGTAAACATTTTTGCGATACATCTGTGTGGTTGGCACATGCATCATGCGTGTCAACCGCGTGAAACCTGTCAAATTGCCAGCCTGGAGCTGGAGATGCTATGTTCATTGGTCTCAAATCTACTTATCTGTTGGCTGACCAACCACCCGTAGCTCCACAATATCATCAGCACCATTGATGGTCGTCTATGGGTTGGGCATAGGCAGCCGTCGATGGACATCATCGCATTGTCGGTTGTCCGCAAGAGCGCAAGCCGTCCGTGGCATGGTACATGACTCCCCAGATCCGGATCCAAGATCCGTGAATCCAAGGATCCGTGAATCTAAGGATCCGTTACCCCGGATCTGGATCCAGGTGGAGGACCCGTCGCACGGATCCGGATCCCTCTGAATATCCACGGATAGGAACCGTGTGCAGCCTTATTTGGCATAGCTTCTCAAAGCAGCCACTCGTTGTGACGTCCCTGAAGTACATGAGTCCTCAAACTCCGTGCATGGGTATTTTATTCATGACATTTGTGGTCTGCCGTGGGTAAACCTCAGGATTTTTACGCTGATCGGCCGAGTGAATTTTGGCCACCAGCCTCAACCCCTGATGTTCCTTTCCAGAAGATTCTGACAAATTTTGACCACTTTCCATAATGATCGATAGAAGTATTACAAACCATATTGATGTTTTGATATTGTTTGATTTACTTCTTGATGGTGCTGGACTTCTATAAAACCATGCCTTGATATTCTCAAAGTCCCCCAACTTCTTTGCAGTGCTTCTTGAAGCAGCCACTCACGGCACAACCCTGCACGCATCGCTCGTCGCCAGTGCCGAGGACCCAACATATGCCTAAGTTGGATTCTTGTCATTGCATGTATGAGCTTGAATTACATGAAAAATTTCACCGAAGTACATTTATTGCTTAATACAAGGTATCCATTTGTCCAAATTCCTTGAATCATCTGTTTTCCAGCATCTCATCCTTGTGAACCACCTACCTTTTGTTGTAACACTTGGTATCAGAGCTTAGCAGTGCTGGTGGGACAACCAACACATTAACTACCAGGTGACAATCTTGCACAAGTTTTGAGCACATCCCCACCGTTCAGAAGATTACAGACCTTGCGACAACAATGGTGAATAGATCGAGCGAGCACTAGTCACCGGAGAACACTCTGGTAATGGAGGATCAGCAGTAGGCAAACACTGACGCTCTCAGGATAAACCAGACAACAGTGCAAAAGTTTGCAGTGAACGGAACAATAGCAAAAAAACCAACGGCCAACCAGGCGTTGGACCGCCTGGGCTCAGTGAACCCTTCACCTGTGCCACTGCTCATCGAGTGGACACCTGGCACGATGGAATGCACCAGCCTACAAGCTACCAGCCTAATGAACATCTATAAAAGAACTTTTTGGGACTCAAAGCCTCAGCACCCATCTGCTCCAACAACTCAGCTCAGCAATGGAGGAGCTTGAGATTTCCCGCGTGTGCAACACAGTGCTCATCGAGAAAAATATCCAACTCTCGAGTGAACCCCAGATTCAACCGGCACTTCCTGAGTCGTTCAATCCCGGAAATTCAAAAGGACCGACCGGCAGTATCTGGGTGATGAGTTTGGAGGTGTAATTTACCACTGTTGCGGTCAACAACGACAATTAAAATGACCTTACATCCTTGTTTTTGTGTGGTATGACTTTAAGTTGGAAGTCCAATCTAAAGGCCATCCAACGGCATCAGGAGACAAGTGGAGCCATATCAACAACTCACATGTACGCTCTCACATTGTCGACTGCATGCGTACTACCATGCAAGGAGATTACTCCTACGTGGCATGACTTTCTCATTCCACCAGAAACATGGAGCGAGTTCATGCGCACTACTCTTGCTCCTTTTGAGAAGCTGAAAAAATATCTGCCACATGGTATTGGCTCCATCACCTATATCAGTGGTCCATCGTAGTAAATTATACATAGAAGAATATTCAAGGACGAGGTCACTGGCAGTGACCTCGTTCCTTCAGGAATCTGTTTCTACTATAACAGCAGCCTCAAGCGAGAAATTCGGAAAGCACTTGAAATTTTTGTTGTCTAAGACAATCGTTCCCGGATGATCGAAGCAGTGGATCCCATCAATAGCACCAACTACAACGCTTGGCTGTAGGAATCCAATGGTTTGGTACCCCAAAAGCACAATACTTACTGTGGTAGAAGAAATTTGTAGTTAACAGAAACCTTGTCTCTGATAGAGGTTTGACATCATCGATCAACGGAATCAACGGCTCTACTGGACTTGGGAGAACCTGGTTCATACCTCGCGTGACTGCCATAAATGCATCAGCAGACCAAACATTGGAGAAAGCCATGGAGAAAACATGAGGATTCAGGAAATGGTAAATGACATGAGTAAACAGTGAGGCTCTTGTCCGGTCAGCAAAATCGACGCGAGCCAATCGCCCATCTGAACGGCTCACATATCTGTAGACGAGGGTTCTAGAGATCGCAAAGTTTAACGAGGGGTACGAGGACGACAAATCGGGGATAGTTTTACAAGTACAACCCAGAGGTTGTAAAAGTCATAGAACGGTATTGGAACGACTAGATGGAGGATAATCTCATAATTTTGTCAGTTATGACATGGTTCTAAAGCTGGGTTACCATAGCAAACCAGGAGTGAACTAAGGAAAACCGTCGACGGATGACCGCACATTCGTCAACTTCGCGAACTCCTCTAACTGCAAATCTAAGATCTGCATGACATAAGGGTCTAGAGAACTTGCCCAACCACCAACCAAAAAATCATCCTTGGGCAAGATTTCGTACACTGACACAATTCATAGGAGTAGAGCAGCGAATCAGTCTACGTCAGCATCACTTGTAGAAAATGATATCTACCTCTGGTGGAGCAACCCATAACACGATGGAGGTTACAAGAAGCAGCAAAGGTGGAAGCAGCAGAGAAAGATACGAAAGCCAAAAAATGCCAACCAATATCTCTGGCTGTGGCCAAAAGATGTCTGAGACGCGAAGCTCAAGCCTGGCTTGTCCACATGGAGACTGGGAAGCGAAAGAATTCGCGGCTGCCAAGGCGACCTCATCGGCCTCGGCACATGAGATGTTTGCAGCCGTTCCAAAGGAGTTTACAACACTCAACAATGATTTCAAAGGGGCTCTTCCCAATGAACTACCGTGAGATCTTCCTATGCAGCAAACTGTCAATCATCTAATAGACCTAAAGCCGGGCAGCAGACGAGGAGTGAAATGGACCTATCGGATAAGCGATCACGAGCTGACCAAACTCAATGAATTGGACGAGATACACGGTCATGGGTTCACCAGACCTTCCACATCACCCTTTGTGGTACCTAGACTTTCCGTGAAAAATAATCCTAAAGAAGTGCAAATATACGTGGAGTACTAAGCGTTGAATGACATCACAATTAGGAATTGATATCCCTTTTTGCGATTAGATGAAAAATTTAACCAACATTGTGGGGCACGAACTTCCAACAAAATGGACCTATACATCGGCTATCATAAAATCCGCATATCTGATAGGGACGCCGAGAAGACAGCAATCCGAACCAGATACGAACACATCAAGTTGACTGTCATGCCATTTGGATTCACAAATTTCTCCTGTTACATTTATGGTAGTGATGAAAAACATATTCCACCCGTATCTTGACACCTTTGTCACCGTGTACCTCGACAATGTTGTGCTATATAGCTGTATCCCATAGGAGCAAAATGGACATCTTTGAAAATTTTATGAAGTTTTACAAAGAGAAAAAATTCAAAACACTCTCAAAGTGCGACTTTGGACGCCGTTCCGTCAAGTTTTTTATAATAGACTACGCTCAAGTTTCACTGCCTCTCTCCGATCTCACTCGCAAAACCGCTGAATGGAATAAGCTAACAGACATGAAGCGTACAACTCTTTGAGGGACGCACTAACCTTAGCGCCAGCCTTACGATTGACATAACCAATGATGGATTACATCATGGCCACTGACGCCTCTGATTGAGACATCCGTTCTGTTCTCCTCCAAGACAATGGCGGTGGAAATCAACCCGTTGTGTGCATGTGGAGTAAATCACGGGGGATGGAACTCAACTACGCGGTGCACAAAAAAGGAACTCTTCTAATCGTGCACCTGTTCAAGACATGGTGGTACTACGTAGAATACCGACAATGCATCATTTGCACTGACCATCACGAACTGAAATATCTCAAGACTCAGGCACATCTGAGCCGTTGACAAATCGATGGATGGAGTTCCTTGATTCCAACTTTGACTACGACATCTAGTACCGACCTGGAAAAACTAATCTAGTAGATGCTCTAATTTGGTGACCAAATTTTATGGCCAATATCATCACACCGCTTGTCAAATGAAACCCGTACCTCACGAGGTTATTCGCGAGAGGTTATGAGGAGTTCGGTGGGTATGACAAAACCAAGTTTTTGTTTAACGAATCTTACTGGCGATGGAAGTTTATTTTTCAGGTTGTTGTTTCCCCAAATATGGAGCTACGGAGAATATAATTGGAGGAATGCCACGACACTGGTCCAGGTTGACACTTTGGCGAGGACAAGACGCTCAAGAAGCAAGCAAAATACTATTGGTCGGACAAGTTGTAGATCGGTGTGTCAGCCTTATGTAAATTGTGGAAGACTTGTCAGAGACAAAAATCTCGTCGCATGAGGCCACCCGGTTCACTCCAACCACTCCCTGTTCCGACGGAGTTGTGGGTCGACATTGTCAAAAAATTTACCCCTCCGCATGCCCCTAGTGTGGCACCGGGAGGCAACGATGAGCTGCCAGAGAGAGGAAAATTCTTGCAGTTGGATCTAAAAGCTCAAGGATTGCTCAGATCCTAAAATGGAGGATTGCCCCTGAAATTTGACAAGTTTCTGAACTGGATGGAAGTTGTTTCACCGGAATCGGATAAGTAACAAGGGAGATATGTGCTTCCAAAGTTGGGGTGTGTGCGGAGGCTTGGGGAGTCGGCTGTGGTTGGACTGCAGGTGGAAAATCAACCGGAACGGGTAACAAATGTCCATATGGGGATTTTGCCCGGAAGACTGCCGAGGTGTCCGGTGGAAAATATCCACCGGATCCAATAGTGCAGGTTGTTACTGAGGGACTTAGCCAGCCAAAATCCTGGCTCAGAGTTCGAAACTCAGTAGTACATTTTGCTACTCTGGGACAGTCCAAACTCCAACTCCAGCTCCGCAGACATGTTTTGAACCACATGATTCCCCATCACCAAACTCTATGATTAACTTATCAAACACACTCTTAAGGAGTAAGGGACACCACCACTACTTGTAGGGACATCTGCACCTCCGGAAAGACGTTTTGATGGGTCCTTGATGTGTGAGGGTGCCTCGGCGGGCGACATGGTGTGCGCCGCCGAGTGAGCGGCAGGATTGGGATGCTGCGCTTTGGCTGACGTAGCGGGAGCTACATTGATCCAAATAACATGTAGTTTAGTGCGTAAGGAAGCTTGTGACTAGCCATATATCCCGTTAGTTCATATCTATGTTAAAAAACTAATGCAAATTTGTGTTATTCCCTTCACAAAACTGACTGTCTCGTAACTCTCTTCCACTCCCACAAACATAGCGTGAGGCGACCAGAAAGCTCACGCTTAGACTCAGAACCCGCACACCAAAATAGCCGTGAATACAAGTGTAGAAACGTCGGGGGCACGTTGGAACTACCACCATCCGGTTGAAGTTTCTGACAGACATCAGCATGGACTTCATGATGGGGTTGTCCACCACTCCAAGGGAAATGACGCCATCCTTATGGTGGTGGAAAGATTTTCTAAAATGTTTCAGATCATCCCAACAATGACCACCTTTATCGTAGAAAGAACAATATGGCTGTTTTGAAACGAGATCGTACAGCTACACGGCGTGCCACAAACCATCGTTAGTGACAGAGACGACAGCTTCACTAGCCATTTTTGACATGAACTGATGACACGTTATGGCACTCAGAGCCAGCTGTTAACGGCGTTCCATCCTCAAACCAACGGGCAAACAAAGTAGACCAATCAGACGCTTGAACAGCTTTTCTGACCTATATGTGAGCCGCACGGCACCAATTGGGAAGCCAAAATGCCATCTTTCAAACTCGTACACAACTCCGCCACTTCCACCGAAACAGATAAAATCCTATTCAAAGTGGTCCATGACAAACTTCTCGTCACACCGGAATGATTACAGATAAGAGCAACATTCTTGCGGTCGATATCCACCGCAGGGATTTCTAAAGCGTCTCAGGGGAAACACTACAATCCCCTTGTGAACACAAAAAAACTACCCTACTGCTTAATGAATTCGACGATATAGGTTTGCCTAATTATGAAATCTATGAATTAGCTTAAAACATTGGATTTAGTATTATTTTAGGAATTCTAATTGAAGGAATTGGCAGTCAACTGCTACATAAAATTCGACAAAAGGCCCATGGTCAATCCCGCAGAAACTCGAGAATCCGACAAGCGATTCCGCAGCACAAAAACCAAGCGCGGACCACCGACGGGTCTACGTGCGTGCCGTGTCGCATGGGTCTGTCGTTTTGCAGGTATGGCTGTTTGCGCCTCTCCATTTTCCACTACCACGACCCGCAAAAGCTGACAGTCCCGGACAAATTCAGGGTTCAGCCTATAAGCATGCACACCTTGTTGCAATGACAGTGTCATGGAATTTTTCGTAGTGTCACTACACTGCATCTACTGTCCATCATGGAGCATTGATGTAGAAGGCCAGTCCTGAGGCGCGTATCCGCTGCCTTGAGACACATCTTGAACGTGCCATCCCCCCAATACCAACTCTTGTCCTTCGTCCACTTGGTCGGCCCCGCAAGCCGGTGACAATCACCTTCAATGATTCCGAACCCCCACAATCTCCCGTACAAGGCGAGCGGGAGCCGTCTGCATCAGCAAGATTCTTGAGACCATCACCCTTGTCTTTGCCACCAGCAACGCCACTTGTTGAAGCCCGTGCAGCTTCCGAGGCTGGTGCAACTCCATCATCAACATCATGGACGACAGTCGGTCCCAGCAAGGCTGCATGTTGCATTGCGAGGGAGCAAGTAGCGCTGCACAGGGGCAATGCGTACGTGTATCACAACAGCGGGGAAGATGCTGCTGCCGCCTCCACTGCCGATCCCAAGGGCAAGGGAAAGGCCATGGAACAGCCTAAAAAAAAATTGTCCCTGTCGGCCAGCCCAAGCGTGGCACTGGCCCCATCCGCATCGAGGAGCCCAAGGAACGTTTGGGACCATGCAGCGACAGTGACAGCAGCAGCGAAGCATCCACAGACAATGACATCGACAGCGACATCTCAAAGGCACGAGACAGTGACGACTCCACGGACACAGAGTGTCTGGAGCTTGTCTCTGTCACCCCCAACACTACTTCAGCAGATACATGAAGCAGCAGCAGTGGACGCAAGCATGGTGCGTACTGCGATTGGTTCACTTCTGGAAATTTTCCAGCCATCTACCGTGCTGTCAAGGCGCAGAAGTCCATGTACACTGCAATGAAGCACCTGCAGCAGAGCTTCAGGACTCCAGACGGCATGCGCGTCTTTGACCGGTTGTCGTCATCAACCATCACTGGCTGGTTTGACAAAGACAAGGTTTTTAAAATGCAATACTCGTTGGCTTCAGCGGTTGCCATGCGATGTGAGCCATCTGTACCCATGAACAACAAGAAGCAGGTGCATGGCAGCCGGGACAAGCGGACATTCCTTGCTGACCGTCCAGAAATCATTGACGCCATTAAATGTGCTTGCTTGAAAGCACGTGAAGCAAGGACGCCCATGAACAGCAAGTCTATGCGTCATGAGATCCGCATGGAAATTGCACAGCACGCGCCGGAATATCTCGTGGCCATGGGGGACCATGCCTTCAGCCGCTCTTGGGTCCGGCACTTTGCCAGGGACCACATGGCCTGGTCGTCGCGTGCGGCACAGAAAGTGCCGGACAACTGGAAGGAGAAGGTCGAGCATTTTTTTATGCGCACAGCAGCACCCGTCTTGCAGCACAAAATCAAGCCTGCATTTGTCATCAATGCAGACCATATATCCATACAGCTTGTGCCCTCTGCAGACCACACCTACGCACCCAAAGGTGTTGATGATGTTTGCATCGTTGGATTTGACAAAAAATGTGCACTGACGTTGCTGGTGACATCATCTTATGCCGGCAAATTTTTGCCTATGCAGGTCATCTTCGGCGGCAATTCTGCACGTTGCTTGCCAAAGGGATTCCATGCACGTGAGCTCGTGGATTGTGGGTGGAATTTAATACAAAACCTAAAACATTGGGCTAACACCAAGACCACCAGTGCAGTGGGGCTGAACCATAGTCCAGCCGTACTACGTGCAAAAGTGCAAGGCATACAGTCTCACATGGAGTGTTGTGCACATGCTTCTTGTTCTTGATGCTTGGCAACCCCATCGCAGTGCCAGTTTTTGCCTTTGGCTCGGCAAGAACTATCCACACATGCACCCAGTGTACGTGCCGGCTGGCTGTACTCCAAAGGCACAGCCAGCCGAAATCGGCATCATCGCCCCATTCAAGAAATATGTGGAGGACCAGTTTTCCATGTGGGAAAATGACAAGACGCGTGCCGGGGACACCTTCAAGCTTGGCATGTGCGTTGTGAAGGAAGCATCATGCAAGTGGTTCATGATGGGATGGCAGCACGTGAACAACCATGGTGACATCATTAGGAATGCATGGGCTAGAGTAGGCTTTGGGGAGGTCTTCGAGGATGACTTTCGGTGCCATGCAAATGGAATTTATGGACACGTGATGTTTGAAGATGAGGGTACCGAGGAGCAGGATGAGGTGATGTGATTTGTACCTTTGAATATTTTAAATATGACCAGTCTACCTTGTCTCCATCTCCCTCTTTGTAATGTCTGCTACGATGCGGTCCATGATAATTCTAGCAAAAGTTAGAGTGAAACCACTTTCACACCTTGTACAAAGAACGTGAAGAAACCTGTGATGCAAAATGTGAGTGAATATTTTATGCACCATGAATTCAAAAAACGCAGTTTCAAATTATTTATGTAGCACTTTGATTTCATTGAACAAAAAATAGGCACAATATCAATGACAAGAAAAACAACTAAAATCAAATAACTCGATCAGTAGGGTATGAAGCAAGAAGCCACCTGAAGTTATAGCGACGGCATGTTCAGCGTTCATAATTGCATCCTCCTCAGCTTAGCGAACATCAAACTTCAGGGTAGGACATTGCACAGCTCAAACACCACTAGTTGAGACCTCTTAAGATCGAGTAAATACAAACCCCTATTGTCGCTTGCCTTCACCTACCTGGCAGCATGACGATCCACCCTGTCTTCCACATTAGCAAGCTCAAGCACTACCGGGATCCCAGCGAGAAATTTCCCGGTAAAGATGTCACAATCCCACCTGTACAAGTGGACGTGGATATGGAGTATGTGATTGAAGATATCCTCGAACATTGATACTGTGGGAAAATGGCCGAGTATCTGGTCAAGTGGCATGGCTACGACACCGCGCATAACAGCTAGGAACCCTACGACAGCTTCCAAGACGTTGATCACTCAATTGACGACTACTATAGCTGTCACTGGCCTATGTCTACTGACGCGCCAGGATGCCACGGCTAAAACGGGGAGGAAGTGTTATGTCCCTGACGTACACGAGTTCCTAAACTCTGCGCGTGGATATTTTTATCAGAACATTTGTGGCCCAGAGTGCGTCAACCTCAGGATATCTATGTTGATTGATCAAGGATACTTTGGCCATTAGCCCCGACCCTCGGTGTTCCGCTCCAGAAGGTTCTGAGAAACTTTGACTACTTTCCAGAATGGTCGGCAGAAGCGTCTCGAACCATATCAGTGTTTTGATATTCTTCGGTTGTCTTCTCGATGGCGCTGAAATTTTATAAATTTTCTCATCAATATTATGGAAGCCCTGTGACTTCTTGGCAGGGATTCTCAAGAAATCCACTCACGGTGTGACCTCCTATGCATCCCTCGGCTCGAGCGACAAGGACCCAAATTATTCCTTATTCGGATTCCTTTCATTACATGTATGTTCTCGATGTACTCAAAACTTCTTATTGAAATAAAATTCCTAATTAATAGAAACTATCTCCTTATGCCAATTTCTTTACTCTTGTATTTTCTTGCACCTCATCCCTATGCACCACCTACATTTTGCTCTGTGTAACACTCACGTGTGACCTCGCACGTGTTAATTGGCTTGAGTGCCAAGGACCCAAGATATGCCTCATTGTGATTCTTGAAATTTCCTATTTGTGCTTGATTTGTCTACCTTTTTTACTACAATAATTTTACTGCCTAATATAAGCTATCCATTCATCCCAGTTCCTTGAATAATCTATTACTGCACTCTTTATTGTCAATGCGCCGGATAGCAACGGTCTAGAAAACGGGTCCCGACATGGGAGGCCGCCAACCGCTCTTGGTATTACAACCAAGATAACATATCACCCTCGAACGAGGGATCCACACTTTAGGTTCGTTTGGTTTGCAACCTCACGAAGTCCGCATGTTGGTCTTTAGTGTCTACCTTTGGTTGGACACTCTGTGAGGAGTCTCAAAGGCAAGAACTGTAAATGGATGCATGCAAGGTACAGGCTTTTATACTTGCAGAGCTTTGCTAAAGCTTCTGCTTTGTACTGGCTCCACTGGAGCCAACCTCAACCTACAATCCTACTTGGCGCGTCCTTAGACCGCCAAGTGCCATCCTCAAGCCAGGCTTTTAGTAAGCTTCATAGAAGCTTCCTGTCCAAGTTTTGGCCACAACAAAATGTGGCCGTCGCGGGGTTTGAACCCGCGATCTCTCGTTTGAGACTCCGGTGCCTATTCAACCATGCCAAAAAGGTATGGTTCCTATGATGAGCCACAGGGGACATACCCATTATGGGCAGTGCATTCCTGGCCCATCTCAGAACAGACCAAGGGGACGTACTCCACAGAGCAGTGCATGCCTTGTCTGTATGTGTAGCTAGCCAGCTAGGCAGTGGACAAGGTGCATACTATTTCAACAAATCTCTCCCTTGCACCTCTGTCCATCTGGCGCTTACTGGGCTCCATCAATGCCTTGGGGCTAACCCTTCCTCTGCCGCACTCCTCATGCCGAATCCACGAATGCTTGCATAGTGCAAGTCGCTCTCCAGCGGCTTGGTCATGCAGTCAGCAAGCATGCTCTTTGTTCTGCAGTGCTGCAAGTCCACCACGTTCTTCATGACCAGGTCACGTGAGTAGTGGTAACGTATGTCGATGTGCTTCGTTCGCCGGGAGATGATCTCGTCTTCAGCCATTGAGATGACACTCATGTTGTCCACGTGTACGACCATGGCATCCTTCTGTGGTAGTGTCATTTCGCCAAGGAGGTTGCGCAGCCACTGAGTCTCTTTGCACAACTCAGACATAGCAACATACTCTGCCTCAGCCGTGGACACAGAAACACAATCCTGCTTCCTACTGGCCCATGAGATGTCAGCGCCATTCAAGATGCACACTTATCTGGAGGTGGATTTCCTGTCGTCGAGGTTTCCTCCCCAGTCAGCATCTGTGTAGTACTTCAGGCGAAGGGGTTCCGTTCCTTCTTGGCCTCCAAGGATGAGGCCCATGTGACGTGTCTTCTGCAGGTAGCGCAAGATGCGCTTGACTGCCTACCAGTGTTGTGGCCCAGGGTTGGCCACGAATCTGCTCACTTGTCCCACAGCATAGCAGATGTCGGGACGAGTCCCTACCATGGCGTACATGATGCTACCCACGGCGGACTGGTAGGGGATGTCTTGCATCTCCCTTTGTTCTGCTTCGTTGCTTGGCGACATGGAGGCCTTCAGCTTCGTATCGGTCGTCATTGGGGTGCTGACAGGTTTGCAGTCTTCCATGTGATAGCGCTTCAGTACCTCACCAATGTATTTGGTTTGGTTGAGTTCGATGGTGCCGGCTACTCGGTTGCGGTGGATGGCGATCCCGAGGTAGTACTCGAGAGGACCCATGTCCTTCATCTTGAACCTTTTGCTGAGGTCAGACTTCAGCTCATCCAGCAGCTCGACCGAAGACGAGCAGATGATCAGATCATCCACGTACAGTGCAACCAGCATTAGCCCTCTCCCATCATCGCGCACATACACGCTCGGATCACTGTGGCAATGCGTGAAGGAGAGACCGGTCATGAAACCGTCCATCTCTTTGTACCACATCCTTGGGGCCTGTTTCAGCCCGTAGAGCGCTTTCACCAACTTGCACACCTTACCCTCGGNGAGCCCGGGCGTTGAGAGAACCCCTTAGCCACTACCCTTGCCTTGAACTTGTCGATGCTGCCGTCTTGCTTCTTCTTCACTCGGAGGACCCACTTGGATCCCACCACGTGGGCCTTGTCGGGTCTATCCACCAGCACCCACGTGCCGTTCTCGGCAATGGACGCGAGCTCGCTGTCCACAGCCTCCTTCCACTTGGCCGCATCTGGGCCATTCATCGCCTCCGCCACTGTGGATGGCTCTCCCTGAGCCATGCACGACCAGCTAAGGCCGGTCCAATCATCCTCATACTGCAAAGGTGCTTTCTTTGGTCGCAAACTGCGCCGCGGTAGTGGTGCGGCTTCTTGCTTTGGTGCTGGTGCTTCCACAGGTGGTGGTTTGTCGTCGTCGTCGTCGTCGTCGTCAGAAGAGTCGTCAGACTCCAAGTCAGACTTGGAAGCCCTGGACGCCTCGGTATCTGCGTCCATGTCAGATGTTGCATCATCCTCCGCAGCATCTCTCCCATTCCTACCACCTGCTGGCAAAGTGAGCCAGTTGTCGGGCGCTTGGTCTCCGGACTCAAGCAACACTATCCACTCTCCCACTTTAGGAGCGAGGATCGGGTCCAGCAGCTCTCCCCTTCCAAGGGTGTGTTCGTCAAACACGACGTCGCGGCTCCTCACGAGCTTTCCTGCTGCCTGGTCCCAAAGCCGATAGGCTTTGTGTGACGTGTCGTACCCAACCATGACGCACTTCCTCGAACGTGCGTCAAGCTTGCCTCCACCTTCTCCCGACTGGATCTTCACCCATGCAGTTGACCCAAACACCTTCAGATGGGATGCGTTGGGTTTCTTTCCCGACCATGCTTCCTGTGGGGTCTTCAGCTGCTTGTCCTGTTCCTTTCCACGCTTCCGCAAGGCGGTCGCTGGTGTGAGGTTCAAGAGGTAGCAGGCCGTTGTTGCTGCTTCAGCCCAAAAACGAGGTGGGAGCTTGGCGTCGAAGAGCATGCTTCGCACCATGCCGAGCAGGGTCTGGTTCATCCTCTCGGCCACGCCGTTGCTTTGGAGATTGTATGGGGTGGTCTGCTCGTGGCGGATTCCATGATGCTTGAGCCAAGGCTTGCATGCCTCGTACTCACCCCCGTTGTCACTCCGAAGCGTCTTCACCTTCTTGGACGTTTGCCGCTCCACCATGGCGACGAACTCGAGGAGCTTCTCCTTGACCTCTCCCTTTGTTTTGAGGAAGTAGATCCACAACTTGCGGCTGTGGTCATCAATGAAGGTCAGGAAGTACTTGCTTCCTCCGTTAGACGGTGTGCGGAAGGGTCCACACACGTCACTGTGTATCNCTCCTCTCCCAAACGGCTTCTTCTTTGCCTTCGCTTGGAGGCATGGTTCACACAATGCACACCCTTCGCCATGCTTCATGGTGCACCCTTCCATTCCGCGGACTACCTCTTGCTCCTGCATCTTCTGCAGCGTGCTGTTGGCCACATGGCCAAATCGCCGGTGCCACAGCTCAGCGTCAGTGTCCTTGGTTGATGTGGCGGCCGCAGCGGTCGCCGGCGGTGCATCCTTTGGCTCCGGTGCCACTGTCTTGGTGGCACATGCGAGTCCCTCATCCAACGCCTTGGTGACTTTGGTTTGAAGCACGTAGAGGCCGTCGACTCTTGGAACTTGAAGCATGAGGTCGTCTTTGGTGTACAAAATCTGGATGTCCTCGTTTTTGAGGGCCACCGCTTCCTTGTTGGTGAACACCACTGTCATGTTGTTGTCGGTGATTTCTGACACGGACAAAAGGTTGGCTGTGAAGGAGGGCATGTACACCACCTTTTGAAGGTTGACTGCCTTCTCCGCACCGTTCACGTTGAACGTGATCACCTTGTCCCCTTCGCCCATGGCTTGGACGACGCCGCGGTTTGCACACTTGATGCGCATGACAGATTCGGCCATGGAGACAAATCCACCCTTCTCTTTTGAAGAGTGGTGGTTGGTGCCCGAGTCAAGGGCGAATGCCCCGGGCCTAAGGATCGCTGCGCCCTTCATGGGCAGCCCCCTAGCCATCATGTTGGTGAGCTCCTTCTTCTCCTTTCCACCTTTGTTCCCGCCTTCTTTCTTGGGACTACGGCAGTCCCTAGCCCAGTGCCCAGCCTTGCCACAGTTGTGACAGTTGCCGGGCTTCTTGGAACTCTTCCNCCTTTCCCTCCACCGCCACCGCTTCCGCTGTTGCCTTGACTGGAGCGAGAGCTTGCACTTTGTCCACCGAAGCGAGAGGCATAGGCTGAGATGTTTGCCTCACTGCCACTGCGTCGCATGGACTCGTTGCGGACGTGTTCGGTGACAGCCTCGTACGTCAGATCTGCCTCCTTCCAACCACCAAATACGGTGATCAAGGACCCCCAGCTTTCCGGCAGCGCCATTAGAAGGATCATGGCACGCATGTTGGAGTCGAGCTTCCATTCCATTTGCTGGACCTCTTGCATCACGTTGTCGAATGACTGCAAAAATGCGGGTATCGATTCTCCTTCGCTCACCCTTATCGACATCAACCGTTGGAAGATGAAGAGTTGGTTTGCTAGGGCGTTCGATTGATGCACGCGTGAGAGCTTTGCGTAGGCCTCGGCAGCCAACGTGTATCCTGTGATGTGGGAGTGTTGAGTCTCATTGATGGACGTCACAAGAATGGCGAGAGCCATGTTGTTCTTCATCGTCCATGCTGCAAGGTCAGCCGCATGCGTCGTCACGGTCGCATCGGCGGGTGCTGTCTCGATCCCTTTTANGATGTCGAGGTAGCCACGCACGTTCATGACAATCTCAAATTGCCATTTCCACAAGGGAAAACCTGTCCCCGTGAATTTGGACATACCCGCCTCAAGGCGGGCTGGAGTCGGATCCGCCATTTTTGGCGGTTGCTCGTCTTCTCTGCTTCGCTGCTACTCTGCTTCGTTGAGGCCGATGAGGCTGATGAGGCTGCTGACTGCGACCGTTGTCAAAGGTGCAGTTGGTTCCGTTGCATACCCCTCCAGCCGATGATCGCCTAAGGCGATGGTGCTGTCGTGAGGGAACGGACTCGGGGTCGTACCACCTTCTAAAAAAAAGGGGTAGAGCTTCATCCCGTTGGGGCTCGAGGGTCTTGTCCAACATGGACAGAGCTGATCCTCGTCCCCTAGTCCGCCACGTGCGCGCACCCTACCTGAAGAAGCCGATGGATCCGATGGAGCAGATGGAGCCGTCCGATGGTCGTGTCCCTGTTGTACCTTTGCGCCCTGCAAGACCACGCGCTAGTCGGTCTTGGAAGCGTGCCTTAGAAACCAGAAGTGTGGGCCCATAACCCTTTGACAATGCGCCGGATAGCAACGGTCTAGAAAACGGGTCCCGACATGGGAGGCCGCCAACCGCTCTTGGTATTGCAACCAAGATAACATATCACCCTCGAACGAGGGATCCACACTTTAGGTTCGTTTGGTTTGCAACCTCACGAAGTCCGCATGTTGGTCTTTAGTGTCTACCTTTGGTTGGACACTCTGTGAGGAGTCTCAGAGGCAAAAACTGTAAATGGATGCATGCAAGGTACAGGCTTTTATACTTGCAGAGCTTTGCTAAAGCTTCTGCTTTGTAGTGGCTCCACTGGAGCCAACCTCAACCTACAATCCTACTTGGCACGTCCTTAGACCGCCAAGTGTCATCCTCAAGCCAGGCTTTTAGTAAGCTTCATAGAAGCTTCCTGTCCAAGTTTTGGCCACAAAGAAAAATGTGGCCGTCGCGGGGTTTGAACCNTTTGAACCCGCGATCTCTCGTTTGAGACTCCGGTGCCTATTCAACCATGCCAAAAAGGTATGGTTCCTATGATGAGCCACAGAGGACATACCCATTATGGGCAGTGCATTCCTGGCCCATCTCAGAACAGACCAAGGGGACGTACTCCACAGAGCAGTGCATGCCTTGTCTGTATGTGTAGCTAGCCAGCTAGGCAGTGGACAAGGTGCATACTATTTCAACATTTATCACTATAAACCACCTTCATTCCGCTTGGCGGAAGAGGTTGTCTTTGTTACGTCCCTGACATACACGAGTCCCTAAAATTTACGACTGGGCATTTTTTCCATTATATTCATGGCCCACAATGCGACCATGCCAAGATTTTTACGCCGATCGATGGAGGGCCTTTTGGCTGCTTGTCCCGGCCTCTGGTATTCCATTCCAAAATTCTTAACAACTTCAACAACCATCCAGAAAGGAAGACATAGGTGTCACGAACCACATCGATGTCTCGACATTGTGGGATCGAGTTCTTGATGGTGCTAGAATTTTATAAAGATGTGCCTTAACATTCTCGAAGCCCCCCAATTTCTCCGAGGAGCTTCTCGAAGCAGAAACTCATAGCGTGATCTTGCACACGTCGCTCATCTTGAGTGCCAAGGACCCAACATATGCCTCATTCTCATCCTCAGCATTGCATGAAGGTGTTTTTTGCACTCGACACTTTTCATCAAAGTCCACTTAGTGCTTCATATAAGTTATCCATTTGTCCCAATCCTCAGATTGTATTTTTCCTGCACCTCATTCGTTTGATCCACCTACATTCTGCTTGGCATAACACTTGGTATTAGAGTGCAATGGTGCTTGAGGGGTAACCGATGCATTAACTACCTTGCAACAGCCTTGCAAACGTTTTCAGCACATCTCCACAATTCAGAAGATTGTATACCTTGCGACTACAAGGGTGACCAGAGCGAGCACAGCCAGCAACAAAAAACATTCTGTGATGAATATATTGGTAATGGAGGATCAGTAGGACACGAAAACCGACGCACTCCAGATGAACCAGAAATTAGTAGCAACCTTTGGAGCACATGGCAAAGCACCAACAAATTTGACGACCAACCGAGTAATGGACCTCTCGGGCTCAATGAACCCTTTGCCTCCAGTGCTGTCCGTCAAGACGGCACTTGGCACAATGGGAGGCAGTGGTGGACAAGCACGCATAAATGAAGACCTGTAATAGAATCTGACAGGACTAAAGAGCCTCAATACCCACATACTCCAACAACTCAACATTGAAATGAAATAGCTTCAAATTTCCCGTGGTTGCAAAGCAGTACTCACCAAGAAAAACATACAACACTCGAACCCTAGATTTGACAGTCACTCCCTAAGCCGTTCGATCCCAAAAACTCCAAGGAATCGACAGTCATGATGTAGCTGAGGAGTTTGCAAGCACACTTTACCGCTACTAGAGTCAACAACTGCAAGAAGGACGACATTAAGCTCGCGACCTCAATTTGGCATGGTACAACTTTGAGTTGGTGGTAAAATCTAAAGATCATCCAATGGCAGTAGGAGACCGGCGGAGCTAGATCAATGGCTCTCGCGACCGCTCTCACATCATTGACCACAAGCGTACTACCTCTTGAGCAGATAAATCCAACATGGCAAGATTTCCTCATGCCACTGGAAATGTAGATAAGGTTGCACACAGTCCTAAGATCCAAGGGAACTACCCAAAAATCTGGATCCAGATCTAGATCCAGATCAGGATCCCCGGATCCAGATCCAGGTTCCTGGATCCAGTCTATATCTCCGGATCCGGAACCGGATCCTTGGGGGAGAGAGGCGAGGAGGGGGAATAAAAAAAATTAGAGGCCTTGCTCATTTCCACTCGTGTATCGTGAAATCCAGAGTTTCAAATTTAAATAGTCAACATTTGTACTTCGGATGTGACCAAGGCAACGTTCAGTTTCCAAGTCAATCGGACCTGTCAAACCTGTCATGCGACCAATAGCAGTCTCGCCCACTGGCAGGTGCGATACAGTTGTTCTGGTGTGGAGCCTCGTGTTCATACAGGATTGGTGCCGATTCACTGTCAGGAAGAAGTATGGCATGAACTGCAGCCTTTCCAATCGTATTACATGGTGTAAGTGGCCGGCAGACACTGGTGCACTCTTTTTCCTACCAACGGTCAATAGAGTAAAGAGTCATGTGATATTCGAACTGCCAAAATTTCCTTCTATCATCCAAACTTCAATTTATTGTGCATACAGGTAGACCACAAAAGGGCCATGTGGATATGGAAAACGTGTACGCCACATCAGCATTCATTCATATGCACTGTGCGGGGGGCATCCACGATAGTGCGAGGGGAGGCTCCTGCGCTGGCACTAAAAATATTAGAGGTTGCGAGTGTCGACACTGACCTGTTTCTTTTTTTCTATTATGATAATTTACTTAGTCCCACCAATGACCTCCCAAATAAAAAAATTTGTGGATCCAGGAGCTGGATCTCCGGATCCGGATCTAGGATCCGGATCCCGGAATCTGGATCCAGGTGGAGGATCCATCCCCCAAATCCGGATCCTCCTCAAGCTCCACGGATAGGATCCATGTGCAGCCTTAAACTTAGAGCAAATTCGCGTGTGCTACCCTCACTTGTAATAAGGAATTGAACCAGAAGTCTGACGTGCGGTACAAACTCCAACATCCACATCAGCAATTGAGCGTGGTAGAGTATTCTCGGTGTTTCAGTGAAATCATCAACTCGTCCCCAATAGACTGTGTTTCTATTACAACCACGACCTCAAGCAAGCTATTCAGCGAGGAACTCCCATAATCAGCATCAAAGAAGATCTTTTGCGGATGATCGCAGCAACCAAATTCATTGAAAACACTGAATGAAAGAATCTAAGATTGACACCGTTGATCAATGCAATCAATGGCTGGACCTAGGAGAAGCTGTGACATATCTTGCATGGCTATTGGAAGCAACATCAGTAGGCAAAAAAAGGAGGAAGCCACAGAGAAAAAATGAGGAGTCAGGAAATAGCAAAGGACAGGAGTAGACGGTGAGGCTCCTATCCAGTCGGAAAATTCTGAGCGACTCACATCATTGCAGTCGAGGGTTCTTGCGATTCCTAATTTCAACAAAGGGTTCAAGGATGACCAACCGGCGGTTCTACTAGGAGTACAGCCAAAGGATTGTGAAAGTCACAGAAGGATACCGACACCACTGGATAGAGGAACTTCTCACAGCTTTGTAAGCAACAACATGGTTTGAAAAATGGTTTTGCAGACCAAATTGGGAGTGTTTGAAGAAACAAATGCCAACAAGCAAATATCCTTCGACTTTGCAAACCAATTTGACTGTCAATTGGAGATCTGCATGACGTAACAGTCTAGAGAACTTGCCCAATGAGCGACCACAAAAGTATCCTTGGGCGAGATTTCCTCTATTGGCACAATCAATAGGTGGATTGGAGCAGCAAGATTTATGATTAATCAATCCACGCTTATACACTACATAACCTATGTATGCTACTCCTTTATCATCTTTATTTCCTGAAATTTAATCTACGTGTATACACTTGTTACATCATCAATGTCTTCGTGAAAAAATGTAATTATAAATCCATTAACTTTATTCTTAAATAGTTATTCTATGTTGAGTTCAAAATGTATTCCATTGTTTTACACTGACCTAGTTCTTTCCTCCAAATTCCTTAAGGGCATACCTGTTTGAAATAGTATAGTCAAGAAACAATGCGGAGTGAAATAGACTCTTCTTAAAAACACAGAATGACATGCGGTGACTTTGCATGTTGTTCGCTAGTCCCGCTTCCGAGATTCACTCGGTGTCAACTCCCCCCCCCCCCCCCCCCCCCCCCCCCCCCCCTCCCCCAAGTGTATCTGGTGAATGTAGTGGGCAGTGTATCATGGAGATCCGGAAAATTGTACAATAATGTATTTTCTGATCTCACCAGACCCCCCCCCCCACCCCATTCACTGTGAGTGTGTTGTGGTTATGTATTGGAGAGTGTATCATGAACCAACACAAGACTGTACACTTGTGTATTTATGCACTTTTGTATTAGATACGCCCCCCTCCAGATACACTTCACTTCCCAATGCATCCCAGCAATACACTTTCAAGTACGGGAGGGGGGAGGGGGGGCGGGATGCGCCCCGTCCCTCCCTCCATATGTGACAACTGTATGTGGAGAGTGTATGGGTAAGTGGGGACATCTTGAAGATGCCGCCAAAAATATGCTTATGTATCTATTTTTATGTATATTCTTCTCAATCAAGGAAATTAATCGTAATAAACTGACAACACCCGGAAAAGGGAGAAGAGATTGACTTCACTCGCACATTATGCACTATGGACACTATGTGAATTGAAAAAGAGAACCCCAATCGAATTCCCCCCCTCCAAAACACCTCGAGTGTATTGGGGGAGTGTATTGGGAAATATATTGTAATTCGCTCGTAAATGTACACAATTGTATTTCTACACTTGTGTATTCATTCAACGTCCCTCCAGATACACTACCCAATATACCCCTCAAAATACTCTATGACTAGAGGGGGGAGGACGACGAGCCCCCCCCCTCCCCCTCGCAAAATTGAAGAGTGTATCTGGAGTCTGTATCGAAAGGAGTATCTGGTAGACATCCATATAAATACACATGTGTATTCAATGGGAAGTAGACGAAACCTGATCTCAGCCGTCGATCAGAGTCAGCTGACGGATTTTGGTAACTTAATACTGCAAGGGCTAGTGCTCAACCATAAAATGTTATTCGCACCTTGCGAAATATGTAACCACATCCCTCTCCAGCCGAACAACAGAAGTGTATTGGAGATGTGTATCGGGATGTGTAAAATGAATCTTCTAAAAAATATACACAAATGAATTTGTACACTTGTGTATTGTTACTGCCCCTCTCCCAACACACAACCCAATGCACTAATGAGTACCTAATGATAGCGAGGGAGGGGTAGATTATCCCCTCTCTCAAAAGATTGAATTTCATTTGGATAAGTTTTCGCTAGTTATAGCCGGTAGACATCCAATAGGCGAAAAATTATTTATCTGTGTTTTTGCTCATAGTTTAAAAAAATCATAAATCTTTGGCATAAGACGGTGCTTGGGATGTGGATGCAATAGAAAATCCTAGTCACACCTTGACGACGAAAAACCTGCACCCTAATGAGAGCTTCCCGCCCCCTCCCCCAAACACTATGAGTGCATTGAAGGAGTGTATCGGGGAGTGTATCATGATTGAACACCAAAATTTACATAGTGCATTTATTCACATGTGTATTTAATCACCCTCCCTCCTGGTACACTTCGCAATACACCCTCGCAAAATATTTGGACTACCGAGAGTGAGAGAGGAGCTCAAGCGTTGAAAAAAAAAATCATGACGACCATGTAACATTCTGATTGATTGTTACAAAAGCGTTCTTGACTAGGAGTTTGAAGAAACTAGTACAATTCAACTTCAGCACTATAATTACAATCATAACATTAACTTTACATAAAGTAAAAATTAGGTGACCAAGTGAGAAGGCATGTGTTTTAGTGTTTCTCGACAATTGTTGTAGAGAAGTGTTTGAAAACAAAACAAAGTGCATCCATTTCTTTATCCATTTATGAGAATGTCTTGTGGTCATGTACACAAAGGTATCTGTGAACATAATTCAAACCATTCACTTCCAGGGAACATTGACAATTGGCTAGGCTGTTTTCTTTGAAGTATCCTCACCATTTGTTTCAGTGTTGTACACACATTATCAAGTGTGTGGATTTGGGGTGATTGGGCATAAATGAGTAGCAGATTGGTCTACGTCAGCATTGCTGGTCAAAATCGAGATCTGTCTATGGTCAAGCGACCCACGCAACGAGGGGTGAGGGAGTCATGTCACGTCAGATTGATCTTCTTGAGAGGTAGAGCACATGCCGTCGACGATTTGAGAGTGGTCGCGTGAGCCGTGTATCTAGCTCGACCGATCTCTTGCCGTCGAGGGGTAGTTTTTAGGTCAGACCACCAATTCAAAGTTGTGCCACAAAAAGCGAGGCCACGAGGTCAATTTTCTTCTTGTCATTGTTGACCCTAGCAACGACGAAGTACACCTCTAAGTTCGTCAGCCACATCCTGACCATTGGCCCATTTTGAGTTTGCAAGATTGAATGACTCCGGTCAAATATGGAATTCACTCCATAATTTTACATTTATGTTGGTGAGTACTGCTTTATGCACAAGCAGATGTTTGTTGAGGTTCTCGAGTCCCGACAAATTTTGATAAAGATCTTCGTTGATGCATGCTTGTCAGCCAGTGCCTTCCATCGCTCCAGGTGTCATCCCGGAAGCCATTGGTGGGGGCAAAGGATTGGCCAAGCCCAAGGGATCTGTCAGAGGGTTGTGTATTGGATTCATCGATATTGAGCCATTCACCACGATAGCTATCACTGTGGCCTGGTCCATGTGAAGACCGTCATTGTTCGTGTGCTACTAATCCTCCATCCTTGGAGACTTCGCCGATTACTGCTGCTTGTAGTCAGGTGCACTCGCTTCGTTCATCATTGTTGTCGTGAATTCTTTTAACTCTTGAATCGTAGAGATGAATTGAGGCATGGTTTTATAAAATTCCAGCGCTGTCGAGAAGTTGACCAACGAGTATCAGAACATTGATATGGTTCATGATATGTCTGTTGACCATTCTGGAAAGTGGTCAAAGTAGTGAGAACCTTTGGGAACGGAACACCGGGGTTCGGGGCAGGTAGCTAAAAAATGCCCTTGGCCAAACAGCGTGAAAATCTTGATTTCTTAATGCGACGCGCCACAAATGGAAGAACAAAAACATCCACTTGCGGAGTTTAGGGACTTGTGTGCGTCAGGGACATAACACAACCAGCTATTCTCAGAGCAAATGTTACGTCGAGCAGAACGTAGGTGGTTACAGGGATGAGTGCGGAACCAAAGACAATTATAATTTGGACAATTAGAATTTTTTTGTATATCAGTAAGTGTAATTCAATGGGAAGTGTTGAATATGTTGAATGCATGTTTACAATAGTGAGAAAAACCGTGAGGTATATGTTGGGTCTTGGATGCTCGAGTTTAGCAACGAGTTGGACGCCGCGTTGTGAGTGGTTACTTCAAGAAAATCCATCAAGAAGTCAAGGGGTTTCAAGAATATCAAGGCGCCATTTTACAGAAGTCTAGTGTCGTCAAATGTTGACCAAAAAATTCCAAAACATTGATGTGATTCACGATACATCCATCAACCCTTATGGAAACTGATCGCATTCGTCAAATCCTTCCGAAGCGGAACACCGGAGGTCGGGGCAGGTGGGCAAAATTCCCTCAGCCAAACAATGTAGGAATTCTGAGATAAACGCGTGGAAGGCCACAAGTGTAAGGATAAAATGCCCACTGTAGAGTTTGGGACTCGTGTACATCTGGAACATAACACTTCCCCTCCTTTCAGCCGTAACGTCCTGGTGCGTTAGCAGACGGAGGCCGGTGACGCCTACAGCAGTCAACGATCAGATGATTGACGTCTGAGGGATTGTCATAGGGTTCCCAGATCTTGTGCAAGGCATCGTAGCCATGCCACTTGACCAGGTACTTGTTGTGATTTTCACGTGCACTTTATGACTGATCTGTACTATGACCTCTTGGTTTGTGTACATGTGTAGAAGACTGACTCGGTGGACGTTGGCAACGGTGCACATTGAGTGATGGAGGGGACGTAGACCATTTTGGGAGGTGTGGATTTTGACTCCTTGTGTGGATTCCTTTTCTTTGTAGCAGTGCGCAACCAGCTCCATTGATAGCGGCCACTGACGCTCATGTCACCAACATTCATTGATGCCCGTTCTTAACAACATAGAATCTGCCTAGGTTCAGGCAGCCATAACTCTCATGTGTAGTTCTCTAGTTTATTCTGACTTCACGACTGTGTTTGCAGTATGCATGTTGTGGTATGATCAAATTTTCAGGAAAATCAGAAGACACCTGGGGTTGGAGCTGTCGAACCTCTGACTCACTGAGAAACGCCACAGGCCATAAACTAGTGCATTTTCCTGATTGGATAGTAGACTGAGTAACAAGCCTCACAGAAGTGAGGGCCTAGGTTAGTAATGTAGCTGATGGCGAGGGAGACAAGGGACCAGCTCAGATAAATTTGTCATACACAGAGTGCAAGAAGACAAACAATGGCCATGGATTGTTGCAAGCAGACGTTAGAAAAAGGTGGGTAACACGAGAGTCAATGTGACGTAAGGAGGAACAGGTGGGAAAAGATCCCCCAAGGTCGGGTACATCGTGATATCACCTACAACCATATTGTTTTGCCCACAGCGTTGCTTGAACCACATCTTCTCGTCCTCAACCCAGAGTATGCTGCCGGTCAAAATCCAGTAGCGTTCTGCCTTGGGGGTCAAACCTGGGCTCCTCCCTCCAGACAACATGAAGCTGTAAGAGTATAATCCAGGTTGGATTTTGTAGTTAATTCTACAAAAAAATGCATCATGACATTCCATGGAGTTCTGGGTCCAACCTTCCGGTTGCCCACTGCCTTTTTGTCTCTCCAATCACTGGCATCACCATCAAGTGGTAATCCGCCATGTGTTGTCGAGCTCTTCCATCACTTGCGAGAGTGATATGTGTGCAACATGTATTAGTGACACATAAACTAACACTCACCCATGACCCCCATGTGACGCATGCGCAGGGAAAAACACCACGAGAAAAACTTCAGCAAGAAATACAAGCGACACTGCTCTGCACATATGAACATATAGGAAGAAGCACCAACGCCATCATCCAGGTACATCACGAGCACACAGTAGGTCTACGGCATGTACGACTGCCTTGAACATGTTCCTACTCAGTGCTTTAATGAGAAAATCAGCTTGCTCCCGCCCAGTATCCACCTAGATGACACAAATATCTCTTGCACAGATATTCTTGGTGGACATGAGGAGTGTTTTGCTGGCAATTGAGCTCAAATTCCATCCCCAAAAAGACTGAAGTAGGTCCCAGGTCCTTCATCTTGTACACACACCGTAACAGCTTCTTCACTGAGCACACTGATGAGATATTGGGTGATGCGGTCAGCAAGTCATAGACGTACACCAGGATGCAAGAAGCGATGTAGACTGCTGATTCACAAATAGCCTAGGATCAACTGTATTGAATTGGTATTCCCCCTGCTCGAGATTTTAGGTAATCTCCTCGTTCCAGCAGCATGGAGACTACTTCAGGCCGTAGAGAGCCTTCCACAGATGCCACACCTTCTCAGTGCCATCGGATCACCAGATCCACCTAGATCTACAAACTAGTAAATAACATGCTCTTCCAAGGCATCAAGTTCCTCAAGCATCACTTCTTCCCACAGTTAGGCATCAGACGACTCTCGCGCCTGACACACTGTGGACTCCAGTGGCAGTGAAACTACTCCGGTGGTGACATGACACTTGACAACACTGCCTAACACAGATGCCTCAAATGCATACTGGAACCCCCCACAATGAGGGAGTACCCAAGACGCGTGTTGGGGTGCAAAACCCCAGTGGCCAGTCCAAGGGCATAAATACCAATGGGGTGAGGTAAGAACTCTGGATGTGTCTAAGATGTGGAAGGGGTCAAGTGAGAGGTCCCAGGATGAGATGAACTACTGGCATTAGGGCGAGCAGAGAGCATATCCAACTGCCTCCCACGGACACAAGGGGACACGGGCTTAGGTGCAACCAATGTCTCGGGCGTGACAAGAACTAGGGACGATGGATGCACAGTTGGAGGGGAAGGCATAGAGGAGACAAGGGTAAGGGTGCACACGGATCCTGTGCTCCGTGGAAACTACCCATGAATCCGGATCCAGATCCAGATTCACGGTTCCGGATTCAGGATTGTAGATCTTGCTTGTATCTGCGGATCCTGGCCTGGATCCAAGGGCTGGGGAGGGGGGCTGGGAGTAAGAAAACCTGACTAGACATCCGGCTCAAGTCATTCACGTAGCACACTCATTTGCACATTCAAACTCGAACAGCTCAACATGCACGCCCCAGTTTCAAATGGCAGACTTTTTTGCGACACGTCTGCATGTTTGACACATGCATCATGCGTGTAAACAGCTTGAAACCTGTGAAATTACCAGCCTGGAGCCCTTTCTGCATCGTTCATTGGTCTGATATCTCCTGAACTGCCGACTGACCAGCCACCTGTAGCCGCACAGTATCATCAGCACCATCAATTGCCGTCTATGGATTAGGCATAAATAGTAATTGATGGACATCCTCACATCGTCGGTGGTCCCCAACTGCGCAACCTATCCATGGCACTTGTACTGCCACGCTGTTTACGAGCAGGAGACCTTGACATTCTCCTTCTTGTTTGGCATCCAACAGCTCTGTTTTGTGTCACTAGCCATCATGGCTGAAGACGACACCCGCCCTACTGATGAAGACAAAGTGCTCGACGACAGGGAAGACGACGAGGAGCAAGATGAGGACGAGGGTGCCATTGGTGACAAGCGCAAACGACGGAGAGAGAACTCCCTTATCTGGGGGTCCTTCAAGAAACTGGGTATCGATCCAAGGGCGCATGGCATGTGCTTACACTGCACGAAGAACCCTGTGCAACCAGTCTCCCTATCGGCTAAGAACGGCACCACCGGCACTCTCTGGAAGCATATACGCATCATACACCATGATAAGTGGTTGCAGCTGAAAGCCCTTGTTGCTGCCAACAAGCTCCAGGAGGCAAGAAGCACGGTCGCGGATGCTGATGGTGGTGATGCAACGTCTCCCAAAGACTCACCAATCACACGTGGTGTGGTGGATGTCGGCTACATCTTCATCAGAAGTCTTTCCATTGCATGTTGTGGAAGCATGCCGTGAACAAAAACCTGTCGTTTTTGTCCATGGAGAGCTTCTGGCTTGCCGAGGCTTTTGCACATGCCAACCCCGCAGCAGCCATTCCTGGCTGCATGACAATTGCCCGCAACATCCGCGTCGGTGCCAAGGCGTTCCGTCAGCGCATCAAGACGCAGCTGGCAGAAGTCAAGTCAACTATCTCCTTTACAGATGAAGGCTGGAAATCCTGCAACAACATCAAGTACCTAGGCATGATGGCGCACAAGATTAACACCGACTACAACGTGCGCACCATCGCCCTTGCTTTCCCGGCCATCAAGGGTAGCGCTATAGCCGAGAACCTCTTCTAGCTGCCGAAAGCCGCACTGCAGCAGTGGGAACTGTGGGACAGAGTCTTTTGTCTCTCCATGGACAACGAGAGGACCAATGACTCCCTCGTCGACGACCGCATGGTCCGGAACAACGACTCCTTTGACAAAGCCGGGCATATCAAATGCCTCGGCCATGTCATGAACCTTGCGTGATGGCCATCATTCAGCGGGTTAGGTCCATCGAAGTGTTTGTGACACAGACGCCAACACGTGAAGAATCCTTGCAGCAAGCCATTGAAGCAGCGGGACTGACGTACAAGTCACTCCACCTGGACACAGAGACACATTAGAACAATGCTTTGGACATGTGTGAGTGCGTGATTTCTGTGTGGTCTGTCGTTGAAGAGTGGTTGAAGCTTTATAGCAGGGATGGCGCGCAGCTCAAGCCAATGTTTGAGGACTGGGAGCTGATTGCACTCGTTACTGTCATCGTGAAGCCCTACCAGGGCTTCATAGATGACATATCCGAGTCCTCATAACCCACCCTCTCCCTTTTCATTCCCTTATACTCTTCCCTCCTTGACAAGATGCAGAGCTAGGTCATGAAAGCTGTGGCAGCAGAACTCAAGATTATGCGCTGAGGTCAAGCTGTCTGTCTCGACTGCAAGGAACAGCCGCTGGTGGAGCTGAAGGAGGGCATGATATCGAGTATCACCAAGCTGGAAAAGTATGCAAAGTTGTGCACCGACCGCCGCGTGTTGGCAACCGCCCTCGACCCTCAGTTCCACCCGTGTTTCTACGGAAACGTGCATCCCAAGCTTGGCATCGCTAACCCAGTGGAGCTACACGCGAAGGTGGTGGAGCTGCTCAGGCCATACTGCATAATACTTGCAAGTGGAACTCTGCAAGGCTGCAGTGGAGGCTGCCGCAGCTGTGGCTGCAGCCAGCAGTACCAACGGTCTAGAGCAGCTTCAGGTTCACAACTGCATAGACTCTTCTCTTGCTGCATCAATGACTAGATCAGCTCCAGCTTCACGTAAACCTACATTCTTGTTTAGTCATTTTGGAAACAAGGCTCCAGTCACGTGTGCCCCAGACTAACTTTTGTTCTCTTTGTACTGCAGTAGTGACAAAAACACCCGCCACGGACCTCCTCGCAGTTTCAGCCAATAGCACACCCTCAGAATGGCTCTTTTCTCTGGGCCGCTACGTCATCACCAACTTCAAGCAGTCTCTTGTAGACCTGACAGTGGAGAGCCTCATGCTGCTGAAGTCATGGATCAACGATCCAACTCTAGTGAACTTCCTTGTAGAAGCTAACGGAGAGGTAGCACCAGATTTGGTAGCAGAAGAGGCATGGGTGAATTCACGTCGTTGTGGTGATCTAGCTCTTGAGGAAGATCTGGAAGAAAAGGGTGAAGATGAGGGTGAAGATGGGGGTACAGGTGGGGGGGAAGGGGAGGGTGTAGGTGAAAGTGGGGAGGGAGGGGTAGCTGAACATGCTTAGACTTAATCTCAGCATTAGAGACATGATGGCATGTTGACCACATTTCACTGGATAATTAGTGTTTGTGCTTAATTGACACCATTATTCCATGACAATGTGTGTGAATGTAAAAAATATGGGAAGAACTTAAGTCTGACAATTGATGCTCTGAGTAGACATCGAAATAAAAAGTGAAAGACATGGTTAGAAAATTTCACATGCATGATGACATTTTCACAGATCCGGATCCAAGATCCGTGAATCCAAGGATCCGTTACCCCGTTCCGGATCCAGGTGGAGGACCCATACCACGGATCCGGATCCTCCTGAATCTCCGCGGATAGGAACCATGTTCAGCCTTAGACAGGGGATGACCAAGGAGAGGATGTCGCATATCGAGGAGAGAATGATCCCGGGGTGGGGGAATAACATCAGATGACAATGACGAGGACAATGCCGGACACAGAGGGGAGGCTGACCCAGTGGGTGAGGGAACATCAGATGACGATGACGGTGGTAGGGGCACAACAGACGGGTGAGATGTAGGTGGCGCCGACAGACCAGGCGATGAGGGTGAGCCCGAGCTGGGAGGATCCCCTTCCCAGCACAAAGAACCAAGAGAGGGCATACATGGAGGCACAATGATCAGGGTCACAAAGAAAGATAGACTCAAAGAGTAGAGCATCGCGCGACTCAATGACACGGTGATGTTGGAGATCCCCGAAACGCCTGGCCTTAGACTGGGCAGAGATGCCAAGCAATTTGCAAAGGCGACCGTGGGGAGACAACTTCCCATCGCAGATATTGTCTAGAAGTGAGACAGAGGCAATGCAGTTCCACACTTGTGCAGGGTGAAGGTAAGCACGACGGCCATGCCACCATTCAAACGGTGTGACGGACCGTGGGAGAGGACCGGTCTACTCCCAAGCCATGTTTCTCATCACCTCAAAGGCAAAGAGCGGGGACATAAAGGTCTCAGAAAGCAAGGCACACACGTCATCAGCAAGTGTGTACCTCCGCTGGGTTGGCGATGCCGAGCTTGTGATGCACGTTTGCATAGAAACGCAGGTAGAACCAAGGGTCAATGGCAGTTCCCAACACGTGGCGGTCGGTGTACAACTTTGCATACTTGTCCAGCTTGGTGATGCTTGATGTAATGCCCTCCTTCAGCTCCACCAATAGCTGTTCCTTGCAGTCGAGACGGCCAGCTTGACCTTGGTACCTGCTCTTGCGTTCTGCTGCCATAGCTTTCACGCCCCAGCTCTGCATCTTATCAAGGAGGGAAGAGTAGAAGGGAATGACAAGGACGTGGGTGGGATACGAGGACCCGGAGATGTCATCTATGAATCCCTTGTAGGGCTTCATTGTGACAGTAACGAGCACAATCAGCTCCCAATTCTCAAACGTCAGCTTGAGCTGCATGCCATCCCTGCCATAAAGCTCCAACCACTCTTCAACGACAAACCGCACAGCAATCACGCGTTCACACATGTCCAAAGCACTATTCCACCATGTCTTTGTGTCCACGTGGAGTCACTTGTACATCAGTCCCGCTGCACCAACGCCTTGTTGCAAGGATTCTTCACGTGTTAGCGTCCGTGACACGAACACTACAATGGCCCTAACCCGCTGAATGATGGCCATCACACAAGGCTGTTTCAACAAATCTCCCACGGCGAGGTTCATGACATGGCCAAGGCACCTGATGTGCCCGGCTCTTTCAAAGGAGTTATTGTTCTGGCCCATGTGGTTGTCAATAAGGGAGTCGTTGGTACTCTCGTTGTCCATGGAGAGACAAAAGACTCTGTCCCACAGTTCCCACTGCTGCAGTGCGGCTTTCAGCAGCTAGAAGAGTTTCTCGGCTGTAGCGCTCCCTTGATGGCCGGAAAACCAAGGGTGATGGTGCGCACGTTGTAGTCGTTGTTAATCTAGTGCGCCGTCACACCTAGGTACTTGATGTTATTGCAGGATTTCTAGCTATCGTTTGTAAAGGAGATAGCCGACTTGACTTCTGCCAGCTGCGTCTTGATGCGCTGACGGAACGCCGTAGCACCGACACGGATGTTGCGGGCGATTTTCATACTGCCAGGTTTGGCTGCTGCGGGGTTGGCGTGCGCAAAAGCCGTGGCAAGCCAGAAGCTCTGCATGGATAAAAACGGTAGGTTTTTGTCTATGGCATGCTTCCACAACATGTAGTAGAAAAACTTCTTGTTGAAGATGTAGCCGAAACCCGCCACACCATGTGCGATTGGTGAGTCTTCAGGAGCCGTTGCGTCATTGCTGTCAGCATCTGTGACCGCGCTTCTCGCCTCCGGGAGCTTGTTGGCAGCGACAAGGGCTTTCAGCTGCCGCCACGTATAGCAGTGGATGAGGCGCATATGCTTCTAGAGAGCGCCGGTGGTGCCATTCTTAGTCGACAAGGAGAATGGTTACACGGAGTTCTTTGTGTAGTGTAAGCACATGCCATGCGCCATTGTACCAACACCCAATTTCTTGAAGGATCCCCATATAAGGGAGTTCTCTCCTTGTCGTTTGCACTTGTCACCGACGGCACCCTTGTCCTCTTCTTTCTCCTCGTCTTCTTCCTTGTAGTCGAGCAATTTGTCTTCATCATTGGGGCAAGTTTTGTCTTTGGCCATGACGGCTAGTAACACAAAACAGAGCTTCTGGATATCAAATAAGGAGGAGAACGTCAAGGTCTTGTGTTTGGAAACAGCGTGGCAGTGCAAGTGCCATGGACGGGTTGCGCTTTTGGGGACCACAGACGATGCGACATTGTTCATCAACGGCTATGTATGCCTAATCCATAGACGGCCGTTGATGGTGCTGATAGTGTTGTGCTGCTACAGGTGGCTGGTCGGATGGCAGTTCAGGGGATATGAGACCAATGAACGATGCAGAAAGGGCTCCAGGCTGGCATGCAGTTTCAACCACGCGGACGTGTCGCGAAAATTTCCGCCATTCAAAACCGGGGCGCGCATGTTGAGCTATTCGAATTTGAATGTACATATGAGTGTGCTACGCAGATGAATTGAACCTGTTGTCTAGTCAGGTTTTTTTACCCCAACCCCCCCTCTCCATGCCCTTGGATCTGGGTCAAGTTCTGCAGATAAAAGCCGGATCCACAAGCCTGGATCCGGAACCGCGAATCTGGATGTGGATCCGGATTCATGCGTAGTTTCCATGGAGTTGAGGATCTGTGTGCACCCTTAACCTTGGAGGAAGATATCTACATGGTCCAACGACCTAGTATTGAGGTTGCTGACAAGGCCTGGTGCTTGCGCAACGCCTTGTATGGCTTGAAACAGTCACCAGTGTGCTTGAATGAGTAGATCACTGGCACACTGACATGTGTAGGGTACGTGCAGAGTGACGTCGACCCGTCATTCTTTCGCATACGGATAGTTGAGAACTTCACCCCCATCCTGGTCTATGTGGAAAAACTCCTGATTGTATCTCCTTGTATGGAGATTGTGAAGGAGGCCAAGGTAGTCCTTCAGGCTGCCTACAAGATGAGGGATCTTGAACATGCATTTGTGTTTTGCAGGAAGGATATCGTATGTAATCTTCAGTGACGGACACTCTTGCTGCATCAAGCACGTGATGCCCGTATTGTAGGGGAGCAGTTTATTGACCTCCTTGGTGCAGTTCTCACAACCTCCAACCCCATCACACCTGCGGGAAAGATGCTCTAAAGGTGGATGATCCAGCACAGTTTGGGGAGACAGTTGACGTAACCCTATACTTGTGCCTCATTGGCTCTTTGATGTACTTGGCTACTACCACACAACTCGACATTGCCTTTGTCTTCGACCTCCTTGCATAGTTTTCAAAATTTCCTCAGTTGAGATCCCTTCACGCGGCTGTGCAAGTTGTGTAGTAGATTGTCTCCACATCGTACCTCAAACTTCTTTTTACGACAGTGTTCTGTGGTAGTCCACGGATATGCCGATAGTGAATGGGCGTGGAGCCCTGATGGGTGTAGTCGGACAAGCTACATGCTCCTGCTAGGCGGCTCCGCTGTATCATGGTGGAGCGGCAAGTAGGGTTGTATCAAACGTAGCTCATCAGAGGCTGAGTATATTACACTGGGGGCTGGGGCTATTGAGGCAGTGTGGCTTTAGCGTCTATTTCATGAGTTGCGTCAGTCTGTGCCTTGCTTCATTCTGTGCTGTGAAAACCAGAGTGCTCTTGCCATTGCTGAGAATTCTGGTATGTTTCATGTGCACACAAAGTACATTGTCGTTGAGCATCACTGTGTGGACGATATTGTAGAGCGACAGGTGATCTACGTCAACTGGGTCGGCACATATATGCAGCAAGCTGAATTCCTTACTGAGGCAGTGGGGCATAGAAACTTCATGGTGACCATTCATGTTGTCGGGCTTCGCCCCTTGCCTCAAATTAGCTGAGAGTGGGGTGTGTGAGTATGGACTGTTGAGCATATCGTTGTGTACATGTTTCAGTTTTGTACATGTGTGGACATGCGTACCATCCGGTCATGGGGGAGTGTTGTGGTATGATTCATCCCCGTCTATTTGTACAGCTTACTATTACCATGAGAAACTACCAAGAAGCTTCCTAGCCTTCCTACTGCTACTGTGGCGGCCCTGTCCAGTCAGTTGGCGCACTAGCAAGCAAGCAACTGCAAGAAACAAGGCTAGGGAAACGCACAAAGTCTCATAAGCTCTAATAGCTTAATAACACAAAGAGAGATGACAACTCACAAGCACATAGCATGAATGCCTATCATGGCGTTCGGCGGATGACGCATGCGTCAGTGTTAGTTTGTCCTAAAATCCGCCCAAAACCACTGCTCTAGCCTCAACTCTGCGCACAAGCATCCAAACCCAACACCGTCTGAACCCAGAGATGGAAAATGTTGAGCTGGATGCTATGAATGGTCACACATACATGTCCGGCATCGATCAGTGGACACATAATGCAAAATATGCAAATCGGGCTCAAGACCCAGTGCGCTGAGAAGACTCTAGCGATTGCAGAAAAACTGCAGAGCACCTCAGCAAGCACTCGAGACATTGTGGCAGCTGCATGCCAGCTGCTAGTGGGTGGATCCACCACTTTTCGGTGCTCCGGCTCCAGCTGGGTCCGTAACAGGGATCTGCATGAGCATGGATACGGCCGAGTGGTCACAGTAAGCTATATGAATAATTGGGAACAGCTCATACCACAACAATACCCGTTGTGTTTGTCAATCAGGGAGTAGCCATATATACCACTCAATTACTGATTTTGTTAGGATATGCACGTTTTCTACAAAATTTAAGTGATATCCAAACACACAACTATAACAATGGTGTATCCAAAGTTTGTAGGAAAAGACAGAATATCTTAAAACAGTACCAATGTCTACGACGCATGGCATGCAATGTGGACATGTTGATGGCGTTGTTTCCTGAGGTGTTAGGGACTCTTTTGAAGAGGGTTTGAGTGTAGTTAGCATGGGGGGTTTGAGACTTTGCATGCCTTGAGAGGGAACCTGCATTAAAAATAATTTGTTAAAATTCAAATGTAATTTGGGTTGGGGTTTGAAAAGGTTTGTATGGATAAATGTGGGTTTGTGCCTGCGTAAATGGAATGAAAAAGGCGTTGTCGCTCCTTAGTAATCGAGTAATTAGCCGTGTTTATTTTTCTGACACAATCAATTTTATTGAGATGCACTGCTCTATGTGATCGCGAGGTCCATCCACACAAACATAGAAATCCATAAATCACCAAATGTAGGTTTGTTGGTCAGAAAATTGGGTTATCGCTTGATCGCGATTCTCGCGACGACAGGGGTGAAAATTCACCCCTCTCGCTTCACTTGATCGTCAACTCATGTTTGCTATGGAGCATGGCCATCAAGCCAGATATGGCTTTGATTTGTTTTTCATGCTTGTGAGACAACTGTATTCATATTGAACCCATGGATATCTCAGCATTTTTTTGTCCTTTTTTTACTTCTTAACTATTCTGCACGTTTTCCAACTGAGATGCAGTCTTTAGTTCTTCGCCGATGTGGACTTACCTTTGTCAAACTCGATAAAGGAAGGGTTTAGATGAAATTCACTCAACATCTACAGACGTTTTCATGTCCACAACCCGGTTTGTGGAGAAAATCCCCTCAGGGTTAAGCCATTTGCGCGCAATTGGGAGGTTGCAAGAAGGAAATAAAATATTGTTGTGATTTATGACGTTCTCGTCGACCTGTATAGTTTACTGTGACCGCTCGGCCGTGTCCATGCCCGTGCAGATCCCTGATGCAGACACAGGTGGCACCGGTGCGTCGTCTGGTGATGGACCACCTACTCGGAGCTGACCAATGACTACCCCAGAGTCCTGGATGCTCTCTGGGACCTCCTGTAGTATTTCTACAGCATGTAGGATTTTATCGACGGACTGGTCATGGGCCCGATTTGCATGTTTTGCATTGTTTTTCCACCGTTTGATGCAGGATGCATGCGTGTGACAAGTCATAGCGTCCAGCTTGAGATCCTGCACGTTTAGGTTCAGACGGCGTAGCGTTCTGACTTGTCTACGCAGAGTTACGACCAAAACAATGTTTTTGGGCCGGTTTTAGGACAGACCTTGCACTGCCGCGTGCGACACCCGCCATGCTCCGTGGCAGGTATTTATGCTGTGCTCTTGTCATTTATTCGCTCTCTCTGCAAATGCTATTGAAGCATTCTGACACTTTTACTTGTGTCTCCTAGCCAAACCCTTGGCGTTGTGTGTACGACCTGTGATTGTCATCTCGTTTGACCAATGCACTGACGCCTAGTCAGCGGGTGTGTTGCTAAGAAGCTTCTACCTATCTTCTCATTGTATCAGAGCAGCAAAACCTCTCTCGCTGAGTTGCGCCGCAGAGACACAGCACCGGCAGCAGCAGTGAGAGTCACCGCCACCGCCGTATCCTAGGACTCGTTGCAGCCGTTTTTCAGCAGCGGCATCACCACGCAGTCACCACCACTTCACCAGGTGAGCTGCGGCAGTTACTAGCTCCAGTAGCGAAGCCGAGCAACAACAGCAGCAGCAGCACTGGGTGGCAGTAACAACCGTGTCTGGCTGGGCATTCTGACAAAAAAAGGGAAGCAGCTCGCAGTAGCAGCATGCGGCGTGAAGCGGTGGCTACAAGCAGCAACAGCGCGTAGCGGCAGCAGCAGCGAGCAACACCAGCGGCAGTGAGCAGCACCAGCAGCAGCAGCAGCAGTGCGACGACAGCAACAACAACATTGTGCTTGCTGCAACGCCAGCAGCAATAGCATTGCAGTAGCAGTATTATATACAGCAGCGGAGCAGTAGCATCAGCGGCCGTAGCGGTAGCAGTGCTACTCAGCAGCACTCACGGCTCCTGTGCTACGCAGAAGTGCTGCGCAAATGTGTTGTGCAACCGTGTAGACTCTGTGTAGATTCTACGTAGCTGCGTAGCCGCGCAAGGGGGCGACGAGGTCCCCCCCTCCCACCGAGGAGTCCACGTAACTCCCACACAAGAAAAAACTGTGTCGATGTCAGCATTTTTCTTGCTGATGTCATCAGGTCCGTGCTTATGTCAGCAGACCCCTGCTGACGTCAGTACTTGCCTTAGTCAAAATTTTGGGTTGAAAAGTCAACAATGGCCAGCGTCTCAACTCCTCGAGAACCACTGACGGTTCTGCAATCTGACTGGTTTGACTTCCCGGTCCATACTGAGCGCTGACATGGCTCCGACCGGTGACAAAAGCAAAGGACCACCAGATCCCTCTTCCTCATCCTCAGGGGTCATGAGCCCACATTCGCAGGCTATTGAGGACCTGCGGAGTCAGCAGGATGAGATATGTCGTCTGCAGCAGTAGCAGACTGGGGCCATCCGTATGCTCACTGACTTCTTTGTGGTCAGCCCACGGCCTAACAGCAGACCTCCGAGGGAGTCGGGGGTGCCGTTCCTTCTGCACAGCGGTCAGCACCTACAACGAGGATAGCAGCAGGACGCGACCAGCCACCACTTGATCCTTGGGATGAGGACCCTGACATGCCCGGTATGGAGGATGATACTCACGAGAGGGAGATTCGCGTGCTTTAGGAGCGTCTCCGCCAGCTTGAGACGAGTTCTCGGGTTCCACAGACATCTGACATCTGATCCTCGCTTGACCCATACCTCGATGACTTTCCTCATCCTGGTGTCTTCCCCATCCCTGGTCCTTCTCAACCTGTGGTTGCTCTCCCTACGAAGCAGCAATCCAAGGACTTCGAGACACTGCCGCCACGATATGTTAGTGAGGACGGCTTTGACTGCTGGGAGACTCTTTTCCAGGTCTGGGCCACTTCAGAGGGGATATGGCCCTACTATCACAGTCTGTACCAGGTTACGGATCGCGCTCATGTGCTGATAGCGGCCAGGGCAATGCGGGGACTCCTTTACGCCATGTCGCGCGAGACTTTCATGGACTTTTGCCCTTTCCTTGGAGAGGCCGGCACGGGCACGGGTGCTGATCCACGTCGGGGCTAGGACCTGACATTGTCCCTGCTTCCTACAACGACGCACGCCACCCACACGGCTGACATTCGCGCCTTTCACTGCCTCTGTCAAGGACCAGCCGAGCCCGCAGCCAATTACTGGCGGCGTTCCATGTGCATGTACACGCGCTTTGGGACCTCAGGACGTACACAGCTGTGGGCGCTTCGCACGCTCATGATTGTGGTTCATCTTTAGCACGCAGACATCTTCTCAGGGTACAATGACGCCGTGCTCGAGCCCTTCTCCACCTCACTTCAACTTCTTCCTTGGGCGCATCAGCTTTTCCTCCAGGTGACTTCCGCCCGTGAGGCAGCCTTCGCCTATGAGGAGAGTCCACTTACTACAGCGGTCATCGCGTCGTCACTGACCCCTCGCTTGCAGTCCACTTCTCCATCCTCTGGCACACCCTCCTCTTCCCCTTCCATCCCAATTATCCCGACTCAGACGCAGGGCATGGTAGCAGTGGCACAGGGGAAGAAGGGCAAGAAGAAGCGTGGTTCGAGCTAGCAGCAGTCGTAGTAATAGCAGTCATCGGGTGGTAGCAATGGATGTACTGTTCACTGCTACAACTGTGGTGGCGCTCATCGCTACACCAAGTGCCAGCAGCCGCTCGATTGGACACGGATCGCTCACAGTCTTCAGGCTGCACACGCACAACGGGCTCCGTCAAGCATCATAGCCTTCGGCCGCGCGGCGACCATGACCACAGTAGTTCCCGCTTCCCCAGCAGCGAGGAGTGGCGACCCGGACCCACGTGACTGTACCATCGCCGAGCTCCAACACCTTCTGGTGCTTCGCTTTCAAGGAGGTGCGAGTGTGTTGTCACAGCCGGGTGGTTCACAGACTGTTTGTTTGTTTGTTCTTGTAGCTTGTGATGACTCGTGAGGGGGGACACAACTGGCATGTGATGATGGTGGGCTTGACAATATTGATTGGATTCATGATTTCACCTTTGTACACTTTGTCGTTTTGCCTCAACTGTTGCTCAGCGCCCGTCTAAGGCCGAGTGTTCCATTGCCCATTGTACAGTGACATCCTCCGGTCGTGATCCTAGTGGCACTTGGATCGTCGATTCTGGTGCCACTCATCATGACCTGTCGTCATAGTGACTTCGTTTTTCTCGGTCCTGTTACGTCTATTCGCTCCATTCACATAAGCTTTGGTCAGTCATTGCCGGTCTAGGGTGTTGGAGTTGTGTGCTTCGAAGGTCCGTCTGGCCCCCTGTATCTTTTCGAGGTGCTTTTTGTGTCTGACCTTGAGCTTAGCTTGCTTTTTGGGCGTGCGTGCACACTGATGGGACTTTATTTGGAGCACATTGTAGACTCCGCAACTGTGACATCTATTGATACTCATGCCATTATTCTTCCTGCCTCTATTGTGGATGATCTGTACCATGTCTCTCGGATTTCATCTTCTCCTTGCTCCTCTTCTCCTCCTGCTCGTGTGTTTGCCACTGGTGTTCTGTCTACTGAGCACCAGCGACTACTGCATCGTCGCCCGTGTCATGTGGGCTCCAAAACTGTGTTGAAGCTCATTCAAACACAGCCCGCTCTCGGTCTTGATGCGTCCTCCTTCAAGAAGCTGCCCAAGACCGATTCTCTATTCTGCACTCATGGTAAGATGCATCGTTGGACCTATCCTAACTCCCGTTCTTGAGCACTTCGCCCCCTCGAGTTGGTCCATTCGGATCCTCTCGTTCCTCTTCCTGTCAAGTCTTTTTCCGATCGGGGCCGATACGTCCTGACCCTGACTAATGACTTCACCCGGATGCGGTGGGTCTACAGCCTGCGCGAGAAGAGTGACGCCGCTCTTGCGGTTTGCCTCTGGCTAGTGATGGCTGAGCGTCAGTCTTGCCACACGCTGCATACCTTCCGTTCGGATCGCGACGACGAGTTCCTTGGCGAGATGGAAAGTTTCTTTGCCGAGCACGGGGTTTTTCACCAGGTCTCTGCTCCTGCTACCCCTCAGCATAACAATGTCTCTGATTGCTGGAACCGCACCATGGAGGATGCGGTTTGTGCTATACGGTCTGAGTGCGGTCTCTCGGAGTCCTTCGCCTTTGAAGTATTTGCCTACATGACGTGGGTCTGGAACCGCCTCCCGCACGGTCCCCTTTCGGACCATGTTACACCGTACGAGCTCTGGTTTGGCCACCGTACCGATTTACGTCTTGCTCGTATCTTGGGATCCATGGCTTCTGTGTGGTACACCGAGGACCAGTAGCGGTCCAAGGTGTCCCCACGGGGTCGCTTGTGTGCCATCGTGGGCATCTCCATGGGGTTGAAGGCCTGGCGTTTTTGGGACCCAGCCCGTCGTCCCATTGTTGAGTCTCGTGATGCGCTCTTCTTTGAGTCTCTCACCTCGATCATGTCGATGTCCATCACGCACGTTCTTACGTGTGAAGCTTCTCGACAGATGGGAGAGTCTAGGCCTACGAGCACCTCTCGTCTGGCTGATGTGTCCGTTCGAGCCCCCTCCACTTCTCGGTCTCCGGCTCTTAATTACCTAGTGATCATCGCTGTCGGTCCAAAGACCTCTCCAGCACAACCGGTTTCTACCCCTGTTCCCTCGCACTCCACAGGCACCCAAGATTCAGTACCTATGTCCACCAGTACTCCTGCCCGTGTACGTGGTCCTACCTCGACTCCTTCTCCTGCTACCACACCTAGTCCTGTGTCTCCCATCGTTTCACCAGCATCTCCTCACACTGCATCACCTGCCCCTTTGCCTCAGTCCTCACCAGATGTGGTTGTGCCTGTCTCTGAGCCTGAGGTGAGCCCCTTGAGCCTAGGTTACTCACGTGAGCCCGGTGGTCGTCTTTGACCATTGGTCTCCGAAGTCCAGCGCGTGTCAGGTCCCGCACCCAGGCGCTCTTCTTGCAGCGTTGCGAGTGGTGATTATGGCACAAAGGCCCACGAATCACACAGAGGTACATCCAGTGTGCCTTGTAGGGAACAAGGGTCAATCGCGAGTTTCGTATCGCTTGTGATGCAGCAGCTGACCTTGTGGTAGTCAAGCACAGCTCTGTGGCGTGTACACTTGCCACTCAGAGCTCTCCCTCTACGGCGCCTGATCCGGGCACACTAAGGGAAGCTCTCTCATCAGAGGATGCAGATGCCTGGCGTGCTACCTACGAGGATGAGCTTCATGCCATCCAAGAGCACGGAGTTTACGAGCTAGTCGACCTTCCACCTGGGATGAAGGCTGTTCAGGTCAAGTGGATCCTTCGCAAGAAAGTGAAGTCGGATTGCTCACTGGAATGCCACAAGGCTCACTTGGTCGTCAAGGGGTATTCTTAGATCGAGGGCATCAATTACACTGACACCTTCTCCCCTGTAGGTCGCATGACCTCAGCTCGCCCTCTATTTGGGGGGGTGGCTCAGCATGACTGGGAACTACACCAGATGGACGTGAATAATACGTTCCTCCATGGCTCTCAGAATGAGGAGATTTACGTGGACCAGCCACCACGCTTTGATAACGGTGACAAGGTCTGGCGCTAGCGCAAGTCCTTGTACGGTCTCAAGCAGTCTCTTCGGTGCTAGAACCAGGGGATAACTGGCACCCGGACTCGTGTGGGATATGTAGAGAGCAAGGCAGATCCCTCTCTCTTTATCCAACGGACGCCTGAGCGGTTCACTGCCATCTTGGTCTATGTGAATGACATTCTGATCGCATCTCTTTCCATGGAGGCTGTGAAGGAGGCCAAGTCGGTCCTCCAGACTGCCTATAGGACGAAAGATATTGGTCCTATAGGGTTGTTTCTTGGAATGGAGATTTTGCGAGATCGCAGACGTCGGACACGTCTGCTACATCAGGCACAATACGCACGTGTTGTGGGGGAGTGCTTAACTGACCTCCTTGGCATAGTACGCACGGCCTCCACACCTCTTACACCTGACGGGCAGGATGACCCAAAGGTAGACGATCCCAGACAGGTTGGGGAGACAGTGGATGTGACCTTGTACCTCTGCCTCATCGGATCTCTGATACACCTGGCCAGTACCACACACCCCGACATCGCTTTTTCCGTCAACCTCCTTGCACAATTCTCACAAGTTCCGCGTGCTAGAGCCCTTCATGCGACTGTGCGAGTGGTGAGGTACGTGTTCTCCACACCGTACCTCAGACTCTTCTTTTGCCGGTAGTGTTTGGTGGTTCTTGACGGCTAAACCGACAGCGACCGGGCCTCGAGTCCACATGGACGCAGTTGCACCGACTACGTGTTCCTGTTCGGTGGTACTGTTGTGTCCTGATGTAACGGAAAGTAGGGCTGCATTGCACGTAGCTCGTTGGAGGCAGAGTATGTTCCTCTGAGTGTAGGGGCTGGTAAGGCACTGTGGCTACTTCGCCTGTTCCTTGAGCTGGGTCAGTCAGTGCTTGCCATTGTGCTTTGCCGCGACAACCAGAGTGCTCTTTCCATTGCGGAGAACTTTGGTGTCTTTCATGCTTGCACGAAGCACATTGCGGTTAAGCATCACTTCGTGCGTGACCTGGTGGAGCGACACGTGATCTCCGACATATGGGTCGGCACTGACATGCACCTTGCTGATTTCTTGACGAAGGCACTGGCGCGCGGGAAGTTTCTTGTGGCCATTCGTTCTGTTTGGCTTCGCCCGTTGCCTGAGAATGGTTGAGCGCGGGGTGTGTCTGTGTCTGTGTCACGACTGTTTCTGCACTCGTTACATTCGTTTTAGTGTTGCACGTGTATGGACATGCGTACCATCGGGTCATGGAGGAGTGTTGTGATTTGTGACGTTCCTGTCGACCTTTATAGTTTACTGTGACCACTTGGCCGTGTCCGTGCCCTTGTAGATCCCTGATGCGGACCCAAGTGGTGCCGGTGCATCTTCTGGTGATGGACCACCTACTCGGAGCTGACCGAAGGCCGCCCCAGAGTCCTAGATGCTGTCTGGGACCTTCTGCAGTTTTTTTGCAGCCTGTATGATTTTATCGGTGGACTGGCCATGGGCCCGATTTGCATGTTTTTGCATTGTGTGTCCACCGTTTGATGCCAGATGCATGCGTGTGGCATGTAGCGTCTAGCTTGAGATCCTGCACGTTTAGGTTCAGACGGTGCAGCGTTCTGAGTTGTCTGTGCAGAGTTACGGCCAAAACAGTGTTTTTGGGCCAGTTTTAGGACAGTCCTTGCACTGCCACGTGCGACACCCGCTGTGCTCCGCGACAGGTATTTATGCTATGGACCTGTCATTTGTTCGCTCTCTCTGCAAATGCTATTGAAGCATTGTGACACTTTGACATGTGTCTCCTAGCGAAACCCTTGCCGTTGTGTGTACGATCTATGACTGTCGTCACCGTCGGACCAAGGCACTGACGCCTAGTCAGCGGCTGTGTTGCTAGGAAGCTTCTACGCATCTTCTCAGTTGAACCCATGGATATCTCAGCATTTTGTTGTCCTTTTTTGGATATCTTAACTATTCTGCCCATTTGTCAACTGTGATGCGGGTTTTTGTCTTTCGCTGACGTGGACTTGCCTTTGTCAAACTCGATAGAGCAAGGGTTTGGATGTAATTCACTCAACATCTACAGAATTTTTCATGTCCACGTCCCAGTTTGTGGAGAAAATACCCTCAGGGTTAAGCCATTTGCGTGCAATTGGGAGGTTGCGTGAAGGAGAGAAAAAGGACACGCAAGCTTGCCATTCCTTACGCGTATACCAAGTGGGATGCACCCTTGCAAATTTGGGTCCTGTTCCTTTCCTACCTTGTCTTTTCCCTATGTACTTGCATTCTTGATTTGCAAAGGAGAGAAAAACCCATTGTTATGAGAATCAAAAGGAGACCACTACAGTGAGTTGGTCTTTGTCGCCCAACACTGTACTGCTTCCCGAAAACAGGGGTCCTGCTTGCAAGCTAAAAATTAGAATACGAACGTAAGTCAAGAATGTTACTTTGTAATCCAAAAAATGCAAAGTGAGCTGCGAGGTCACTCTCAACATTCAAACTTTCAGGATTTGACAATTGAAATTCTAGGGACAAATCGAGGACGTGAACAGGCAGTTCGGTGGAAATCAACACCAGAAAAGTAACAGGGCTTTGGACAAAGCAGGTCCAAAGGTGCAAGGCTAGAAATAAGAGTCGAATCTAACCGTCACTTCATTGTGTTTTAAAGAATGAAACAATGTACCGCCGTGTGAAAACACAGCGGTATTGCGAACCAGCCGCTCCAGCCGCACCAGCCGCTCCAGCCGCTCCAGCCGCACCAGCCGCTCCAGCCGC
>SZWC01004839.1:151617-164149 GCA_023375785.1 Penium margaritaceum | reverse complement strand
GGTATGGAGATTGTACGTGATCGCAGGCACCGGACACTGTTGCTGCATCAGGCCAGATATGCACGAGTCGTGGGGGAGCGCTTTAGCGATCTCCTTGGTGCAGTGCCCATTGCTTCCACACCCATCACACCTGATGGGCAGGATGCCCTGAAGGTGGATGACCCTACACAGCTGGGGGAGACAGTGGACGTGACCTTGTACCTCCGTCTTATCGGATCTTTGATGTACCTGGCCACGACCACGCGTCCCGATATCGCGTTCGCCGTTAACCTCCTCGCTCAGTTCTCGCAGGCTCCACGTGCGAGAGCCCTTCATGCGGCTGTGCGAGTGGTACGTTACGTGGTTTCCACGCCGTATCTCGGACTCTGCTTGCGTCGGCAGTGTTCGGTGGTCCTTGACAGCTACACTGACAGCGACTGGGCTTGGAGCCCTGATGGGCGCAGTCGCACTGGCTACGTGTTTCTGCTCGGTGGTACCACTTTGTCTTGGCGAAGCGGGAAGCAGGGCTGCATCGCACGTAGCTCGTCGGAGGCAGAGTACGTGGCTTTGGGTGCAGGAGCTGCTGAGGCAGTTTGGCTGCAGCGCCTGTTTCTTGAGCTTGGGCAGTCAGTACCCGCCATTGTGCTGCGTTGCGACAACNGAGTGGTACGGTACGTGGTTTCCACGCCGTATCTCGGACTCTGCTTTCGTCGGCAGTGTTCGGTGGTCCTTGACGGCTACACTGACAGCGACTGGGCTTGGAGCCCTGATGGGCGCAGTCGCACTGGCTACGTGTTTCTGCTCGGTGGTACCGCTTTGTCTTGTCGAAGCGGGAAGCAGGGCTGCATCGCACGTAGCTCGTCGGAGGCAGAGTACGTGGCTTTGGGTGCAGGAGCTGCTCAGGCAGTTTGGCTGCAGCGCCTGTTTCTTGAGCTTGGGCAGTCAGTACCCGCCATTGTGCTGCGTTGCGATAACCAGAGTGCTCTCGCCATTGCGGAGAACTCTGGCGTTTTCCATGCTCGCACAAAGCACATTGCGGTTGAGCATCACTTCGTTTGTGATCTGGTGGAGCGACGCGTGATCTCCATCATGTGGGTTGGCACTGACTTGCAGCGAGCTGATTTCTTGACGAAGGCACTTGCACGCGGAAAGTTCCTGGTGGCCATTTGTTCTGTTGGGCTTCGCCCCGTGCGTGACAGTGGTTGAGTGTGGGATGTACGTTGTCGTCTCATTTGTCTGTGTCATTCACTATGTGGTTGCACCAGTGCTGCACGCGTATGGACATGCGTACCATCGGGTCATGGGGGAGTGTTGTGCTTTGTACCGTTCCTGTACAGTTTACTGTGACCACTCGGCCGTGTCCATACTCGTGCAGATCCCTGAGGCAGGCGGCCCTGGTGACACCAGCGCGACGACAGGCAGCGGACTACCCGTCTGGAGCTGACCGACCACTGTTCCAGAGCACCAAATGTCACCGGGACTCCTTGCTGTGACTTCTACGTCTTGCAGGCGCCTTTCGGCGGACTGGGCATGAGTCCCATTTGCATGTTTTTGCATTACATACTCGCTGTCAGTCGATGGATGCATGCATGTGACCAGTCGTTGCGTGCGTCTTTTGATTCTGCACGTCTAGGTTTAGACGGCGTAGGATTCTGACATGTGTGCGCAGAGTTACGGCCAAAACAGTGGTTTTGGGCCGGTTTTAGGACAGCTCTTGGACTGCCGCGTGCGACACCCGCCGTGCGCCGCGGCAGGTATTTATGCCCTGGACCTGTCATTTGTCATCTCTCTCTGCATTTACTAAGCTATTGAAGCTTATGAGACTTTGCGCGTCTCCCTAGCCTGATCCTTGCTGTTTTCTGCACCTGCCTGCTTGCTAGTGCGTCAGCTGACTGGACAGTGTCGCCACGTCAGCAGCAGCAAGGCTAGGAAGCTTCCTAGCAGTTTCTCAAGGCGCTCAAGTTGAGCACCGCGTGCAATGCCACAAGTTGACGCTTTGCAAAAACCCGACAAGAAGTGGGAGGTTTCAAAAATATCAAGACGCGATTAAGTAGAAGTCCAGTGCCTTCCAAAAGTAGACCAAACGATATCAAAACGTTGACATGGTTCAATAAAAGGGAGCGAAGGAGCCGTAGATGAGGCATAGACTGTTGGTGTGTCAGTTCTGTACACACGATGACCTCTAGGCTCACTGCACACACATCACCACATGCAAGCGACTGACCCGACAGTGCCTGATGAGACCCTCTCCGCCAGCATGAGGAATCTCCCTGTTGGAAGGCCAAGAAGCACAAGTTGATGCATAACTGGACGACAGGAGCAGCTAGCATGATTTCTTTATGGAAGTGGATTGCGGCTTGAGGCCTCGTGCTTTCTCGGGTGGTGCATGTTTGTTTCACTCAGATAGCCCAGGTTCTACTCCTTATACTATACGCTCTGATATTTGGGACATTGAGATAACATTGCTCGAGGGTTGGGCTCGAGTGTACCGAGTGGGCAACTCCACAATCGTAGGTGGGCTCGTAGCTCACCCGATCGTGGGGGAGCTTGCGCTTGCCCAAATCTGCCACTCCCTTCTGTGGGCTGACTTATTCGTTGCAATCTAACTCCTAACCACATTTCCATGGCGTCCACCTTCTAGTGGGCATATGTGCGCAAGCTCAACCCTCTCTCTCCCTCTCTTCTTCGCTTCCTACTAGTATCAGAGCCGAGGGAAAAGGAGTGGTTCAAGCACGTGGTGGTCGGACTTATCCATGATCATAGCAGCCGCGGCGCCGGCGCTTGCAGCCATCCCGCTTCTCATCGAAGCTGTAGTTGTCCTGTTGTAGTAGCGTTATAGCCTCAACATCCACAGCTGTGGCCCCTGCACGAGCCACGATACTAGCGTGGCCTGCATGGCATTGCCATTGCCACGCCATGTACATGCCGTGAGTGGGAGTGGTGCTCTAGCTTCACCACGGCACACTGCCACGCTGCCACAGTCTCTTCTATGGCATTGACGTGCTATCCAACGCAACCATCACAGTAGGCCCAGCCCCTTACAGTAGCCGACCCATGCTGATCAGCGACAACCAGCATTTTGACTTGCCGCAACAACTCCATCAACCCCACTACCGTAGCTAACACTTTCACCCCGTAACTCTCATTGGTGCAAGTACAGCAGCCAGGCCGCAGCACCCAGTTGTCGCCACTAGGCAGACAGTTGCAGCCGAACCCGTTCTTTAAGAAACGGAAGTACGACCGCAGACCTGCGGCCGTTGGACCCTGACACCAGAGATGAACGCACGGCAGTGTCAGCTGCTGTCCGCCTGCGACGCTGGCAAACGTAGAGACACTTGGAGCTGACTTCGGTGGAGAGGGACTTGAGAGGCTGCACCGCACTCTGTGGCGGTTCTCTCCTGACGTTAGGCCTGCCGCGTCATCCAGCGCTGCACCATTGATGTCAACTCCTTTGCGACTTGAAGCGGTAAGTAGTTCACCCTACCCAAGTGGTAACAGCCCCAGTAATGTTGCAGCTGCTCATATTGACACAAACGAACCCTCTTGACCTACTCGCTAGCCTTCTGCGATATAGCTGTGGGTGTCATTGATGCTTCAAAATCAACATCTGCTACATTTGCAACAGCAGCGCGCGAAGTACATGCACTGGCAGTCATGTCTAGCAGCCGTGCCACTGATGCCTACATTGAGGCAGCAGTGGCCCTTTGGCCATTAGCTGCTGTAGTAGCAGACCTCGCCGCGCAGCTCCCAGCAGCAACGTCTGTTGCTTCAGCGGTAGCGTCAACGGCCTCCGCCACTACCTCAGCTACGTCATCCATCCGTGTCTCTATAGCAACGGTAGTCATTGGAGTTGTAGCTCATCCATTCCACTAAACACTCACGTCACCGCCGTGATCTCTGCTTCAGCTGCCGTCTCCACCCTCTTCGCCTCAGCTCTCTCGAGTGGCTTTTGTCTTGTCGTCCCTGTTACTTCCTCTTTCTCAATTGTCTCTACAGCCCCTACTGCCGCTGTATCGCCACTGTTTGCCGCTGCTCGCCGTCTTGCCTATGGCGTGCTCTTTTGGCTCGTCCCCTCTGCTCTTGTGTCTGGGGCATCTCTCTTGTGCGTGGGGTGCTTCATCTGGGTCGAGTTGTACAACACAGCAAAGACCGTGCCAATCTCACCTTTGGCTTTCCGACGCCCACTGGGGTGGGAGAAACTCTACCGAAAACTTGTTGGCAGGGAGGTTCATCGTCACCATGCCTGGTGACAATGAATTTGTCATTGTAGAGCTACAACGTGAGCTATGGTTTGCTTGTGAAGCCCAGTGCTCTGTTAAACAAGGCCTTAAGGCGCACCAAGATGACCGCGCTAAGCTCGCCGAAAAGGTCGCTGCGCTGTTTCTCGCACACATGCCTACTGTGTCTGTTGCTACAGCATCCACCACCCATGTTGCCAACTCTGCCTCCTCTGGCTCCATATCTTCTCACCCCCTTTCTGCTGTCGCTCCTTCTTCTCTATTGCCGCGCCAGCATGATTTTCACTCCTACCCACCTGCTTTATCTCCCGGCTTGGCCTTCTCCACTTGGGTTTTCCATTTCAGTGCTTTGACCCGGGGGGGGCAACTGTGGGAGTATTGCTTTCCAGTCGATCCTGACGCTGATCCACCCCTTGTGCCCCACCCTGCTGAGTCTGCCCGCGCCATGCGTGCCCTCATTGTTGTCGCGCCGGATAATCTCATTGAAGAGATAGGCACGCACATTGCCGACCCCGTTGTACGCTCTGTCTCAAATCCCATTGGCGCCTCCGCCTTCCTGTGCCATCGCTCCACCATCACCGGTCAGGCTACCCAGAGTGCCCTGACCATGCAATTTAACACTTGATTGATGCGCACCGACGAGACAGCCGACGCATACTGGGCCCGGGGCCTCAAGTTGTTCGTGATCTTGGTGACGCCGCGCCAGGTTAGCTGTCGGCGGTGCTCACTATCGTGAACGGCCTCATACCGAAGCTTTCTCATCTCCTTCGTGAGGTTAAGGCCAATGAGCTTGTGCGTGTGGCAGCTGAGCCCGTCCCTCCAAAGTCCCCTCCTGGTGTTGGGGCCCTTTGGGACTTCATCTCTGAGCGCCTCGATGCTTGGTGGACTAGTCTTCAGAACATGCGTCTCCATCGTTCCACCATTACTGGTGTGGTTGCCATCCCCACGTCTGTTCTGATAACATCCTCTGCCTCGATTTCCTCCTCGTCATCCTCGTCCTTTGCCTCGGCCCATGCCGCTCAGGCCCGCGTGCGTGGATGCGGTCGCGGCAAGCCCAAGGACAAGGGTAAGGAGGGCTCCACCTCTTGCACTCCCATCAGCTCCGTCGTCTGGTGGAATTGTGGCTCAAGCGAGCACAGTGCTCTCAAGTGCCCTCAGCCGGCCGATGAAACTTGCCTAGCAACGACGATGTACGCTCACTGGGCTCATACTCCCGATTCCTCCTCCTCCACCTCCTCCTCGAGCTCCACCGTCCAGCGCGCCATCAGCTCCACCTCCGCTTTTGCGCATTCCACCATCGGGACCGGTCCGCTTCCTCCATCCTTCCACCCTTGGGATTGGCCGCCATCTTTCTCTGCTCCCTCCCACATCGCTCCCCCTTCCTCAACGCATGTGTCACCACCGTGGTATCCCTCTCCCTTCTCGCCGTATACGGCAGTGTCCTCCGTTTCCACCTGACCGGCCACTCCCTCCTCTGCTGAGAGCGAGCGTCAGCTGGAGCAGTCCCTCACTCACCAGCTCTGCTTGTGCAATCAAGGAGGTGAGAGCGTGTCTACACTGCCCAAAGGTCTTCTGTGTCACTCTGACTCTGTCCTTTGTGGGGGTTCATCCGGTGCTGTTCAGGGGTCCTTGCCTTGTGATGTGTCGTGGATTGAATATTGGCAGTCTGTAACCTTTCCTTGTTGCCTCGTTCCATGTGGCCAGTCCTCCTCGTCGTTCCCCGACGTTGGCATCGTTGCCACTTGTGGTGTTCTTCCCCCTGATTGTGTGTCCGGTGGTTTCTGGATCCTCGATTCAGGGGCCACCCATCACATGACATTTGTCCGCTCTGCGCTTTTCACGCACGGTCTTGTTGGCACTGTCCGCTTCATGCGCACCGGATCTGGGTAGATTCTTCTTGTCCAAGGTGTGGGAATTTTTCGCTTTGTTGGGCCTAGCGATGACCTATACTTGCCTGGCATTCTCTATGTGCCTTCTTTGGAAGTCAGCTTACTGTCCGTTACCACTTTGGACAAACATGGACATGGACATGGACTTCACTGCTAGTCATGGTGTTGGCACGGTCTCGTTGCGACCTACTGGTCGTGCTATTCTTTGCACTGTTTGCTGTGAGCGTCTGTATTGCGTGCCCTTATTAGCGCATGCTCCCTCCGCTACCGGCTCTGCTGTTGTCCATGTTGCATCCTCTCTGTCACCAGAGCATGTGTAGCTGCTGCATCGTTGCATTGACCATGTGCATAGCGATGCTATTGCTAGCATGCTACGTCTCCAGCCCGCCCTTGGCCTAGATCTCTCCTCGTTCTCTATGCCTTATTCTTGTGATTGCCTTACATGCGCTCATGGCAAGATGCATCACACCCCTTTCTCCACCTCTGAGACACAGTCGCTCCACCCACTTGACCTTGTTCACGCGGATGTCATGGACCCTCTGCCTCATGACTTCCTAGTTGGGCAAGGTCACTATTATCTGTGTATGACAGATGATATTTCACGTTATTGTTGGGTGTTTGCTCTTCATCAGAAGAGTGACGTTTCTTCTGTACTTGCCATTTAGTTGCCTTAAATTGAGCGTACCTATCAGCGCTCCATACGCATGTTTTGTAGTGACCGTGGCGGTGAATGCATGGTTCCCGCTGCTCGTCTGTTCGAATCGCACGGGGTGCATCTCGAGCTCAATGCTCCTTACACACCCCAGCAAAACAGAGGCTCTGAGTGATAGAATCGCACGCACACCGATGACATGCGTTTGCTTCTCTCCGAGTCTGGTCTTTCTCTGCTCTTTGCCTTTGAGGCGGTAAGCTACATGACGTGGGTCTGGAATCACTTCCCCCATGGTCCTCTCCCCAATTCAATCACGCCGTTCGAGCGTTGGCATGGTCCCCGTGCCGACTTGCGTCCAGCTTGCATCTGGGACAGCATTGTCGCTGTCTGGCTCGTGAGGAGGTGTGTGATGGGAAGTTGTCTCCTCGTGGCCGCTTGCACCCCTTTCTCGGCGTCTCTGTCCAGTCTAAGGCCTGGAACTTTTGGGACCCTGACCGTCATCGTGTCATTGAGTCACGCGACACCCTTTTCTTTGAGTCTATTTTTCTTCATGATCTCACCCGTTCTGCCTCATCGTCTTCCCTCTCCTCGCTTGTTCGGCTCGGGGGGGGGTGGGGGGGGCTCAGGCATTGTGAGTCTCAGCCCTTGGTCAGTCGCCATCGTCAGTGCCAGTACCTGCCACTAGACCGGTGACAGCCTTGGATTCTGGTTAGTCGTCATCCTCGGCACCCGCGCTTGTCGTGTCCTCGGCGCCAGTGTCGTCCTCCTCGTCGTCCCCTGTCTAGTCGCCTGTGTCAGCGTCCTCTGAGTCCTTGCCTTCTCCCACGTCCACTCCTGTCTCAGAGGTAGTGCTGCCCGACGACGACCCTGTGTCCAATACACGTGTTTGCTCTACAACGACTTTGCCGTTGCCTACAACACCAGTGTCACCCTTTTTTTGTGGTGATCACCTTCGCGCCCTCCCTGCTCGCTCCGGTGCCAGTAGCTCCACCGCACGTGGATCCTCTCACGCCACACTGTCCACGCCTCAGACACATGCCTTCATCCTGATGCTTCGCGTTCAGTAGTGATGCTTGCCACTGGTCTTAATGCTCTTGGCCTCGCTAGTGGGCTTGTGCAACCTAGCATAGGTCTGGGGTACTCACTCGTTGCGAGTGAGTTTGAGCATGTAGTCGCTGCAGTTGTGTCAAGCTACGTTGCTGAGTGTCATGTTGTCCTCAAAGCAGGCCCCCTTACACCAGAGCCCAACACAGTGGGTCAAGCGAGAGGGTCCTCTGATGTTGAGCAATGGGAATAGGCCATGAAGGAGGATCTTGCGACTCTGATTGAATACGGTGTTTATGAGCTTGTGGATCTTCCGCCAGGCCGCAAGGCCCTCTCCGCCCGTTGGGTGTTCAGATGGAAGCACGAACCAGACGGCACATTTTACCAATACAAGGCACGTCTCACGATGAAGGGATTCTCCCACGTTCCCCGTGTCGACTTTAATGAGACGTTTGCTCCAGGGGGTCGGTACACTACTGCCCGGGCACTTCTCAATCTGGCCGCTCATCATGACTGGGAACTGGAACAGATGGAGGTGAACAATGCGTTCTTGCATGGCCGTTTGGATGACGAGATCTACATGGTTCAGCCACCAGGGTTCATAGATTGTATTGACAGGGTTTAGCGGCTGTGGAAGGCCCTCTATGGCTTGAAGCAGTTGCCACGGTGCTAGAATTAGGAGATTAATTCCACTCTAAAGAAAGGGGAGTACAGGTGTAGCATAGTCGATCCCGCTCTGTTTTTCAACTAGACGTCAGTACCATTTGTCGCACTCCTTGTCTTTGTTGACGATCTGTTGATCGCGTCACCCAGCACCGCAACAGTGCAGGCAGTGAAGACATTGTTACAGTCCACGTACAAAATGAAGGACTTAGGTCCAGCTCGTGCTTTCCTGAGCATGGAGCTCGAGCGCGACCGTTGTCGACGGACTCTCCATGTGCACCAGGCTTCATATGTGTACAGCCTCGGGGAAAGATTTGCGTCACTCCTATAAACTGTGTCTGCTTCGTCAGCGGTTTCTTAACGTTCTTAACGTGTCAAAGTTGGGGGGACGGTCAATGTCACCGACTATCTTCGTGTGATCGGTTCCCTCATGTACCTGGCCACGACCACAAGGGTAGACGTAGCATTTGCGATATACTTTCTAGTATAGTTTTCTCAATGTTATCGTGCTCGACACCTGGAGGCCGACCTTCGTGTCGTTCACTATGCTCTCTCCACAACACGAGTCGGACTACACTTTATGGTGCAATCATTTGTGGTTGTTGACAATTACACCGACAGTGACTGGGCACATGATATTGATGCACGTAGTCACACAGGGTATATTTTTCTCATTGGTGGAACTGTTGCGTCCTGAAAGAGTGGAAAATAGGGGTGCGTGGCACGCAACTCAAGTGAGGCTGAGTATGTTGCACTGGGAAAGATCCCGTGTGAGAGCGTATGACTGTGTCAATTTTTGCAACAGTTACGTGTCCCCATCCGTTGTATCACGTTGCGCTACGACAACCAAAGCACGAAAGTCATCGCCAAGCATGATGGCATGCATCACACACGCATAAAGCATATCAACATTGAGCATCATTTTGTGGGTGAGCGTATTACAACAGGGGATGTTCGGAACATCTAGGTAGACAAACGACAACAATGCACTGACTTCCTCACGAAGACACTAAGCAGCAATGTCTTCAAGACATCCGTGCATGTTGTTGGTCTATTGCATGTCCGCGATGTCCCTGGTTGATGCTCGTGATGAAAGTTTTGTGTTCACCCATCCTTGTACAGTGCATTGTCAGTGTCATTTCCTGTCTCTTGTGTGTGTGTCGCCTTTGCGTCATGGGAGAGTGGTTGTGTGTCAGTTTTGTACACACGATGACCTCTAGGCTCACTACACACACATCACCACATGCAAGTGACTGACTCGACAGTGCCTGATGAGACCCTCTCCACCAGCATGAGGAATCTCCCTGTTGGAAGGCCAAGAAGCACAGGTTGATGCATAGTTGGATGACAAGAACAGCCAGCAGGATTTCCTTACTGAAGTGGATTGCAGCTTGCGGCCTCGTGCTTTCTCGGGTGGTGTTGTTTGTTTCACTGTGCGAGCCCAGGTTCTACTCTCTAGACTATATGCTCTAACATTTGGGACATTGAGATATCATTGCTCGAGGGTTGGGCTCGAGTGTATCGAGTGGACAATTCCATGGTCGCAAGTGGGCTCGCAGCTCACCCAATCATGGGGGAGCTCACGCTTGCCCAAAACTGCTGCTCCCTTCTGTATGCTGACTTGTTCGTTTCAATCTAACTCCTCGCCACATTTCCATGGCGTCCACCTTCCAGTGCGCAAGCTCAACCCTCTCTCTCCCTCTCTTCTTTGCTTCTTACAGAAAACAAGACAGCTAGGGAAAAGACAAGCTTCTAGTTCTAAGTCCATGGTATGGGTGTATTTGCCGACTCGATTACATGATCGAGGGGATCCACACAAAAAACCAAACTCGGTGTGACACACAGGACCTCCGACCACTCCATCAATGCTCTTGCCTCCCTGCTTGCAAAGGCAAAGAAGTTGAAGGGGAGACTGCTCTAGCTAAAGCTCGCCATCGGCATACGCTACCGGTGCCAGGATCGAGACTGTTGAGGAAGTAGGGAACCACATATGGACGATGTAAGGGGAGGAAAAAGGGCCAACATAGGTCGGCACACCACAGGGAAAAAACTGGCCCTAAGAGTATGTGGCAATAATTGGACCATGACGGACGTCGGCGGTCAAGTAGGCCTGAACAAAAGTGGTGGTGGTGGCCGAGGGGCACGATGGAGTGAAAGATTTGGAGGAAAAGGAGGGCGTGGAGGTGATAAAGGTATGGCGTAGGTAGCACACATGTCATCAGCAGGGGTCCGGCTCGCACGTGCGAAGTGCTCAATGGAGCCACAATTATAGTAGAAAATAGAGCAAGAGACATGCGAAGAGGGACTGGGTGTCTTCTTCTTGACCTTCTTTACGATCCCTTCCTGTCCATGGCCTTTGGAGTAAGGGTGTTGGCAGTGCTGATAGAAGGGTTAAAGGAGGAAGAGCATACAAAGGAAGAGAAGGAGGGCAAAGAGGTAGTAATGAGGACAGCGGCCTCTATGAGATTTGAGCAGTGATGGCGCTTGTTGTGGAGACCAGAGCACAAGGCGGAGAAACGCTATAATGTGAGGTCACATGGAGCAATGACACTAAGCGGGGACTTTGGCGTGATAACTTTTGATGCAAGGTGTTGCATTTTCTTTGTCTTGGCATCATGGAGAGGACTGGAGAGCACAAGAATGAGCTCGTTGACCACAGTGAGAGTGGTGGACAAGTGTCGTGGCACAACCTCGCCAAGATCACGGAGGAACTCAAGCCCTCAAGCCTAGCACTCGTCAGCCATCTCATCAGGATGCAGTAGAAGCGTGTTGAATTAGACAGTGAGCACACTTTGATCAGCCTCACTGATGATTGTGGTGTAGCAGCAAAGCATAACATACACACCAACCGGGTTAGCCAGTCGATGGGTGGCAGGATCAGCGTGAAAAGTGCTCAAATCATCAACAAGGTATTTAGGGATAGAAGTGGTGAGAGCGCTCGTAGCATTGAAAACCTCAGGGATATGTGTGAATGGGGGATGTATAGTATGATCATGAATGAAGTAGTACCCCCATGTAAATCTCCCCTTAAGCACATGCCCTAAAGTGCACCTCCCAAGAAAAGGCAAGGTCGGGTGAAAGGACTGGTGGCTTGGACTACAAGTCATGTTGACGAGGTACAATGGCAAGGGTGGTAGCGAAAGGGTTGATAGAATCATTAGTAATGGTTGAGGTGCCAGCAGCAAGAGGAGTGGACGAGACACCAACACTAGTCTTAGCGTTGGCATTAGTAGCGACAGTGATAGGCAGATCGCGAAGCAATATTACAAAAACGTCATCAGCAACACGAGGTGATTCTATTCCTCTAACTTGAGGCAATCCTCAGCTTTGCACTCAGGCTCGCGAGTAAGATTGATCTAGAGGCGCAAGTCTGCTATGACGAGGTCGTCATTGCGTGGCATGCTGACGACGAAGGGGCTCTACCAAATGTTATTTGATGGGGTTTCTCCCATCCAAATGGGCATGGAAGTTGGAGTACTCTACGCACATTTACTGATCTATATAGGACAATCCAACCCCAAGTCATTCAGGCAAGCCAGGTTGGAGACAGAAGAGATAGGGTACCAACAAAAACGAGATATGCAAGGAACCCTTCATGAGGATGTAGAATGTGAGGGGTTCTGTAGAATTACAAGCAGAGGTGGAATATTGATGGCAACAGCCAAAAAAAATAACGGAAATTGTGGCGGTAGTTGGAACCACTAGGGCAAGTGCACTGGTGGTGATTGTTTCGTCCATGGTGGTGAGGACAACCAAGATAGACATAGCTACCGTGACAAGACTTGTGGCATGATATAGAGCTGATGGAGTAGATGTGAGGGCTGCTTATGTGGAGGTGTGAATGGTTAAAATGGCCATTGTTTTGACAGATGCTATAGATGTTGTTGTAGAGGCTATAGTAAATGTGGTTGTGGAGATTTTTGTATCAATACTTGACACTACTACAACAATTGATTCAAGTACAACTTCGGCCTCGATGTAGGCCTCAATGTCATGCTCTGCTAACGTGGAAGTAAGAGCGTGCGAGGCCCTAGTTGTGACCACAAATGTAGGAACAGTTGAGACGG
>SZWC01004839.1:120702-138354 GCA_023375785.1 Penium margaritaceum | reverse complement strand
CATGCAGATGACTGACAGCGAGACTCCACGCTGCTCGCGTGTCGTTCGTTGGAGCTGACGCACGCTAAGGCCTACTCGCAGTTCGCTGGAACCTCCTCTCTCCGGCGACATGCTCAGCTCCATCGACAGGCTTCCTCGGCGGTCGGGCCGCTGGTGGTCACTGCCAGCGCGGATGCTGTCTGCATGCGTCAGGCACTGGATCTGACTGTACCATTGCTTCTACAGCGTCATACTCTGCCTAGAAATAATGTCTTATGTTGCATGGCACTACTTGGCATCGTGGACCATCGGAGATAGAGCCTGGTTTCGGGTAGCCATAACTATTTGATGCTATTTTTCTAGCTGGTTTTTTACCGCACGACTGCGTTCGTGTATTATGTATAGTCCAATTTTCAGGCAAAACGGACGACGCCAGGGTTTGGAGCTGTCGGCCGTCTAGCAGGGCTCACCGAGAAAACCCTACGTGCCAGAAAATAGGTCTAGGACTATTTTCTGATTGGCTGTTTAGCTCAATAACAAGCTCTACAGAGCTGGGGGGGAGCTAGAACTTGGAGGAGTCTTCCATTCTTGCTCATTCTTCATTCATAATCAGTCACTTTCAGTTTTCAGCTGCTTTCTGGCGCTAACACCAGCGCGCGCATTTCTGGGTAACAAATCCAAAGCCTCCAGACTTAGACTCTAGAGCTGCACATTGAGGGGGAAGTAGACTTAAGCAACGAGCATGANTTTAGCTCAATAACAAGCTCTACAGAGCTGGGGGGGAGCTAGAACTTGGAGGAGTCTTCCATTCTTGCTCATTCTTCATTCATAATCAGTCACTTTCAGTTTTCAGCTGCTTTCTGGCGCTAACACCAGCGCGCGCATTTCTGGGTAACAAATCCAAAGCCTCCAGACTTAGACTCTAGAGCTGCACATTGAGGGGGAAGTAGACTTAAGCAACGAGCATGAAAGCCCGCAAGCTCCATCAACAACGCTGCTGCCCCAACATGCTGCCTAGCTTTCCATTTTGGTATCAGAACTTGAGCGTAGCAACAACAGCAGAAGATGAGCCTACAGGTACTAGACAATGCCGGCGGACCCCCATACGTGCCGGTGCAGGGGAAATGCTGCCAAATATTTTCTAGCAGCATTGACCCGCCTGGTAGCGGCGTCAGAGTTTTTCCCACGGCCACTGGGCCTGGGGAAATGCTACCAGATTTTTCCGGTAACACTGACCCCCACGCGTGATGCGAGGAGGTGAGTGGCAGGCCGCATCTGACACTTGCAGGCGACGACGCACGCGGCAACGTCATCCTGGTGCAATGACTGGCACCAACGAGCAGCAGCAGCAACTTGTTGCGACAGTAGTGGAAGGCAATACTAGCAAGCAGTGGTAGCAGTAGCCAGTAGTAGCTGCGTAAGGTAACAGCAGCCAGTAGCAGCAGCAGCTCGTAGCAACTGTAGCCTGCAACAGTAAGCAACAACGACGGCCAGCAGCAGCAGCTCATAGTAGCAGTACAGCGGTAGTAAGTACCAGTAGCATCAGCGATCAACAGTAGCAACAAGTTGGAGCAGCCGTAGTATCAAACAGTAGCAGAAGCCGACTATAGCAACAGTAGCGGCGAGCAGCAACCGGCAGCAGCCACTAGCAGTTGTTGCTCACGGCCCATAGCTCGTCGCGAGCAACGGGCTGCAAGCAGTGAGCCCACTGCTCACAGCGAGCAGCGGACTGTTGGTAGCAAGCAGCGAGCTCAGTGCGCACAGCCCGCTACCCAAAACAAGCAACGAAGGTCGTTGTGACAGACGATAGGAAAAAAAGGGAGAACAAATCCTCCACCCAAGCAGCAGCTGTCATAGCTACTACAGCAGCCACAGTAGCCACAACAGCATGCAACAGCAACAGTAACAATAATTGTTGCTACAATACTACCCGCAGTAGCAGTAGTAGCAGCTACAACAGCAGCTGCACTAGCAGTAATAGCAATAACAGCAACAGCAGCAGCAACGATAGCAGTGGGAGAAGCAAGCAGCGGCAGTGGCAGCACCAGCGACAACAGCGGCATCAACAACAGCAGTCATTGTAGACACGCAACAACGACCCCATCAATGGCCACTACTGATGTGAGCATCTCACTATTGACGTCACTGCTAATGTCATCAACAAGACCAAAAAAGGGGGGACGGGGGAAGAAACTCTACAACAGTAACCCTACTTCAAATGCGGTGGTAGGCATTAACGTCAGCCGTCCAAGGCTCACGTCGCTATTGATATTAGTATCACATAAAAAGCCAAATAGACGGGGCACCAAAATCCACCATGGCTAACAGCCCCAATAGGGAGGGGTCCTGCTCCGTTGGGGGGACCTCTAGGGAGTACTCCCCCCTTTTCTTGTAGCAGCTTTAGGAGATGCAGTAGTAGTAGCAGCATCAGCAGCAGTAGTAGTAGAAAGGGTAGTAGCAACAGCAAGAGCACTAGCAGCAACAGCAGTAGCATTAGCAGCAGCAGCAGTAGCCCACAGGCGTCGTCGCCAACATCCCTGAGCCCCTGGCTGTCATTCAGCAACAGCTCGCCGCCTTGACAAGGCAGCGTGCAGCACCGCAGCCACTGGCCTCACAGACTCCCACCTATGCCCTGCCGTCGTTCATTCCTCCTGGGCACGCCAGCCCTGTTGTGTCCACTGCCACGCATTACATGGCACAGCAACAAACTTAGAGCCATCGGCAGACAGTGGCGTCCATCCTTGGCCCCACTCTTGACACTCTTGACGCTGGTCGCAGGCAAAAGGACCTTAAGATGCCGCCCCCATTGCTTCAGGCAGGCGAGCAGTTTTGCACGTGGGAGCTCAGCTTCCGCATCTGGGTGTAGGGTGAAGGCTTGTTGGCCTATTACACCCTTCCGTATGACTCCACTCAGGCCAACCAGCTTTATGACGGTGGTCGCATCGTACGCGCCCTCATCCCCGTCGCTCCTCCGGCTTCCCGCCTAGCCCTAGAGCCCATCCTCAGTGATTTCACCGCTGGCGGGACCCTAGACTCTGCAGCCGCATGGCACGTCCTCACCCATCCCCATCGCCTGTCCAGCGACGCTGAGACTAGCCGTCTGCTGCGGGAGTTCAACTTCGTGCACATGGGGGAGACCGAGACAGTCACCGCTTACTTGCAACGGGCTGAGAACATCCTCCGTCGCCTAGGTACCTCTGCTCCACCCCCTCTGGCCACGCTCCTCACCATCAAGCACGGTGCCACCAACGCATACGTGGACGTCTTCGTCCACTACTCCCAGGATGTCCTCTCTATCATGGCGGCCCAGGGCACCCTCATGCCCTAGGCATACGAGCTCTTCCTCAAGACTAAGGAAGCTCACCTGGAGTCCTGCCTCCAGTGCACAGAGGCCCTCGCCTCCCCTACCGTTGCTTTTGTGGCTGTCGCTTCCCCCGTAGTAGCTACCTCCACTAGCTCCTCAACGTCGGGGATGAAGAAGCGCCAAAAGGCAAAGGTCAGTATCAGCAGTAGCTGCAGAAGTTGACTGGGTCTAGCGATGGTGGCTCGGTCTGCCACAACTATGGCCAGCTAGGGCACGGGTGGTACACGTGCCCTCTACCCATGGAGGAGGGGCCCGTCATTACCACCGTGCGCAGCTAGTGGGAGCGCCGTCTCGCCTCTGCCGCCGTCGTTATCGCCGGCCTTGACGCCTCAACCCAGTCCAGTAGCTCGACTTCTCTGACAGCCACATGGGTCCCGCCGACGCCAACTCCACAGCAGCATTTTCCGTAACCGTCGGCGCCTACGTTCCTTTTCCGAGATAGTCCTCCTTCTATCTGGGCTTAGGTGTTGTCACTCTGCACTCAGTCCACACTCCCGGGCCATCTACGCGTGAGCGTCAGTTGGAGCAATGCATTGAGCTCCAGCTACTCCTGCCTCGCCCTCCCACCAGGTAAGTGCGAGTTGTGTCACCTCCTGCTCGTCTCACTTGCCATGCATGACTAAGATTGAGCTACGGTTGTGTCCTGCTTCCTGGTCTGTCTCACCATCTTCCGTGGTCTCATCTATCCCCCTCCGTGACGTCGTTGTCTGGCTAGATGATTGGCAGTCTTGGTTTGCACCCCCTTCCACCACGTCCCTGTGTCTTGGTTGCTGCCATGTGACTGTCAGAGATCTGGCAACACCGGTCCCCGACCAAAAGACCTGGATCATCGACTCCAGGGCCACGCATCAAATGACGGCCTCTCGCGAGGCCTTTAGTATGCTTGGTCCTATTGGCGATGTATGCGGTGTCCGGACGGGCTCCGAACACGTGTTACCTTTCCGTGTCGTCAGCATCGTTCATTTCCGCGGTCCTGCCGGTGATGTATTGTTGACCAATGTCCTCTTCGTCCTAGGTCTTGAGCTTAGCCTCCTGTCCATTGCTGCCCTTGATTGTATGAGCATGGATGTTATGAACTCGCGTGGTGTTGGCACTGTGTTGATGCATCCATCCGGTCTTGTCGTTCTTTACGCCACTGCCAGTTGCAACCTGTGGCACATCCCTCGTCTGTCCTCCTCTCCTTTCGTCCCCTCCCTGTCGTCCGCCACAAGCCATGTGTTTGTCACCAGCACTCTCTCTCCGCAGCACACCTGCCTCTTGCACCACCACCTTTGCCACATCCACTCCATTGTCGTTGACAAGATGCTCCGCACCCAGCCGGCCAAGGGCCTTGACCCGGACACTTTCGCTTGGTTGTACCCCACGGAGTGCATTGATTACGTTCAGGGCAAGATGCACCGGTCCACATACCCTCAGTCCTCCTCTCGTGCATCCGCCCCTCTAGACCTAGTCCTTTCTGATGTTATGGGCCCTCTCCTTACTGAATCCGTTGGCGAGAATGTTCGTTATGTCCTCACCTTCACCGACAACTACTCTCGCTACCGCTGGGTCTTCTGCATTTGGCAAAAAAGCGATGTCGTTGGTGCCATTCAGGACTGGCTTGTTCTTGCGGAGCGCGAGTGTGGTCAATCTCTTCGCCGCTTTTGCTCCGATCGTGGTGGTGAGAACATGGGCAAAACCACGACTTTTCTCGCCTCCCACGGTGTCCAAAACGAGACATGAGAGCCCTACACTCCCGCTTAGAATGGTGTCTCCGAGCGGTGGAGCCGTACTACGGCCGACGCAGTCCGCACCATGCGGGTTAATTCTGGTCTCTCGGATGGCTTCTACCTTGAAGCCATGGCCTACATGACGTGGATCTGGAACCGGATTCCCCATGGATCCCTTCCCCGCCAGTCCACGTCGTACGAGCACTGGTGCGGTCAGCGCGCTGACCTCCACCCGACTTGTGTCTTGGGCTGCGTGGCCATTGTGTGGTGGCCCGCCCCACTGCAGGGCGGCAAGCTTGCCCCCTGTGGACGTCCTTGTACCTTTCTCGGCGTCTCTCGTCAGTCCAAGGCTTGGCGCTTCTTGGATCCATCCCGACACTGCATCGCCGAGTCTCGCGATGCCCTCTTCTTTGAGGAGCTATTTCCCCGCGATCTTATTTGCTGCGGCTCGTCCGTGCCCCTCCCGTCGCGTGGCGGAGTGGTGAGTCCGTCCTCCGTCCTCCCGCTTCCGGGGGACACATCACTTAGTCCCTCTGAGCCAGTAGCCCCAGTCGCGTCCGCTGGCCCCTCCGCTCTAGGAGCCCCAGTCGCGCCCGCTGGCCCCTCTGGGCCAGTAGCCCCCGTCGCGCCCGCTGGCCCCTCTTAGCCGGCAGCTTCAATTGTGCCCGCTGGCCCTTCCGTGTCGGCAACCCTAGTCGCGCCCGCTGGCCCCTCCAGGCTAGCAACTCTAGTCGCACCCGCTGGCCCCTGAGGGCTGGCAACTCTAGTCGCACCCGCTGGCCGCTCCGGGCCAGCAGCTCCAATCGCGCCCGCTGGCCCCTCATGGCCAGCAGCTCTTACCGCGCCTGCTGGCCCCTCCGGGCCGGCAGCCACAGTCGCGCGCGCTAGCCCCTCTAAGCCAGCAGCCTCAGTCACGCCCGCTGGCCCCTTCGGGCCAGTAGCTCGAGTCACGTTCGCTGGTCCTTCCGTGCTAGGAGCCCCATCCACCTGCGTTAGCCCGTCTGACTTGGTGCCATCTCCTGCCCTTCCGCGCTACACGCGTGGTCTAGGCGGAAGCCTCCGACCCAAGCCGTCCTTTAGCGTGTAGACTACAGCACCTCGCCCTTATGGCGTCTCGGCCCCGTGTCGCTCCACGTGTCTCTTCCACTCCTACGGTCATGAGTGGAGACCCTAGCACCAAGGCCCTCGGCGTGACCACATCGGCTATCATTGCAGACCTTCAACCAGGGTCCGCACTAAGCTACACCATGCTCCATCACGAGCATCGACATGCCGTCATGGCTGCACTTCACGCATCCCACCTAGAGCTCGAGATACACACGCTCTTTCAATGTGCTCCATGGCACGCCCGGAGGACCCAGCCACCCTACGCAAGGCTCGAGCCTCTCCTGAGGTTGCACATCGGGATGCTGCATGCGCGGACGAGCTCACTACTATCCAAAAGCACCACGTGTATGACCTCCTCGACCTCCCTCTAGGTCGGAAGGCCAACGGTGCCAAGTGGGTCTTCTGACGCAAATGGAAGCCGGACGGGTTCTTGGACAAGTACAAGGCCCGCCTCATAGCCAAGGGGTTTGCTCAGGTTCCCGGGGTTGATTACGACCAGATCTTTTTCCTAGTTGATCGGTTCTCCACGAGTCGGGTGCACTTCAGCCAGGTTGCCCAGCATGGGTGGGAGCTACATCAGATGGACGTGTGCAACGCTTTCCTCCATGGCTTGCTGAAGGGTGAGGAGCTCTACATGGTGCAGCCCTTAGGTTTCGACAACAACACAAGGAGAGTTTGGCGGCCGCGGAAGGCCCTTTATGGCCTAAAGCAGTCACCTCGGTGCTGGAAACAGGAGATCAGCAGCACGCTCCTCCGCGGTGGCCTTCTGCACAACACCCCTGACCCCGCACTATTCGTCAGCGCGCGAGGCCAGACCTTCACCGATGTTCTAGTCTATGTCGACGATCTCCTCATTGCGTCGCTAGACATGGTTGCCATCCACCGAGTCAAGGATCTGTTGTACACCGCCTACCAGATGAAGGATCTCGGGTGTGCTCGAGTCTTCCTGGGCATGGAGCTCGAGCATGATCGCTCCCAGGGCATCCTGCACGTCCACCTGGCTGCCTATGTGCACACCCTGTCCACTTGCTTCGCCGAGGACCTGCACCTCGTGCTGAGCGCATCTTCACCCATGTGACCTGATGGCCTAGTGAAGCTCAAGAGTCCTTACCCAGCCGTTGTGGGGGAGCCTGTTGACGTGANTTGCGTCGCCGGATATGGTTGCCATCCACCGAGTCAAGGACCTGTTGCACACCGCCTACCAGATGAAGGATCTCGGGTGTGCTCGAGTCTTCCTGGGCATGGAGCTCGAGCATGATCGCTCCCAGGGCATCCTGCACGTCCACCTGGCTGCCTATGTGCACACCCTGTCCACTTGCTTCGCCGAGGACCTGCACCTCGTGCTGAGCGCATCTTCACCCATGTGACCTGATGGCCTAGTGAAGCTCAAGAGTCCTTACCCAGCCGTTGTGCGGGAGCCTGTTGACGTGACCACGTATCTGCAAGTCATCGGGTCACTGATGTTCCTAGCGACGCACCCAGACATCGCGTTCTACGTCAACCTCCAGGCTCAGTTTTCTCAGGAGTCGCAGAATATTCACTTTGAGGCCACGATTGGAGTACTACGATATGTCGTCTCTACTCCTTGACGGGGTCTCATGTTCCGCCGCCAGTCGTCTATTGTTGCGGTGGGTTACACCGACAGTGACTGGGCTGGCAGTCCGGACGGTGAGAGTCGAACACGACTCAATGGCTGTTTCCTGGTGCAATGGCTTGTAGGGGTGCATTGCACGGAACACTACTGTGGCTGAGTACATGGCCCTTGGCTCAGGCACATGTGAGGGTGTGTGGTTGCATCGTCTGTTGTCCGAGAGGCGTCAGTGCGTCACATCCATCACGCTGCATTGTGACAATGAGAGTGCCATGGCCATCGCCGACAATGACGGCGTGCATCACACATTTACAAACCACATCAACGTTGAGTATCACTATGTGCATTCGTTGTTGCATGACGGCAGCATCAGCATTGTCTGGGTTGAGACACCACAGCAGCTGGCTAACTTCTTGACCAAGGCACTGAAGCGCGACTCGTTCAACAAGGGTATGAGTTCGGTCGGTGTGCGTCCGTGAGTTGCGCTCTTTGTCCCTGCCTGCGTCTGTGCATGCCCTGGGGATGCTCCTGAAAACTGGAGCATACCATAATACCAACGTTGATATTATGGTATGCTCCAGTTTTCAGGCAAAACCGCGACGACATGCGGGTTTTGGGCTGTTGGACGTCTGGCAGGGCTCACTGAGAAAACACTGCCTGCCAAAAATAGGTCTATTTCTATTTTTTGATTGGCTCGTTAGCCGAGTAACAAGCTCTACAGAGCTACAACTTGGAAGGGTCTCCCATTGTTGCTCATTCTTCATTCTTAATCAGTCACTTTCAGTTTTCGGCTACTTTCTGGCGCTAACACCGGCGCGCGCAATTCTGAGTAACAGACACAGAGCTTCCAGACATGAACTCTAGAGCAGCAGATTGAGGGGACAGCTGACTTAAGCAACGAGCGTGGAAGCACGCATGCTGCATCAACAACGATGTTGCCCCAACCTGCTGCCCAGCTTTCCATTTGTTTTGACACTATGAAATGACAAACTTATAGATACCTGGGGGACATTACCTGCATTCTAATAGTACACCATGTCATCGTCATCCGCATTTTTGTCATGAGCATTGCTTCCCTCCTCAACTGCCCTGGCCATTCTAGCATCACCGGCTACATCCTCTTCCTCGGGCGTAGAAATGTGTGATGCAACAACTTTCTCTTCGTCATTAGCAATATGCCCGCCATGTGCTCCCATGCCGTTGGACTCACCATTCCTAGGATCACGTCCTTGCAAACCTAAGGCCACCTCTGTGCGTAAGTTACCCGATGAATACACGAATAGTTCATGGAGTTTGTCGGTGGTGAGGCGGTCAACCAGCGCAGTTTGTTGTCAAGGTGTAGCCCGGGGTCCTTGTCCACTGTCTGCACCGCCATTTCCCATGGGGTCTTGGATCCATCTTTGCGGATGATGCACTCAAGATTTGCCACACCCTTGAGAAGCTTCTTAGTTTTCTCCATCGCACGTTCCACACGTGCCTTGTGGTGCATGCGTTGTTTAAGCTTCGCATCATCGGAAGAAGGGTTGTTGTAGGTGTGTGTTCCATCTTCAACAAACACGTTGACTGTTTCGAGGGACACATTGTTCGTCATAAGGACGTTGTCCCCCACAGCCTTGTCAGGGAAGAAGAATGTTGTGGCAACGTCAAACCAGGGCATGGAGAGGCCTTGGAGTTTACCCTGCTTTAGGTTCACTTGCTCAATCTCCACCCACTTTGCTTAATCCAATTCAATCTACCATGTGGTGTGGTGGAACTGGACCCTACTACTACCAATGAGGTCATGAGCATGGCACCATATCTTGCCTATGACTTGAAGGCGGCTCTTAATCTGTTACGCGATCAAAGGCTCAGCCAGTTTCCACTTGGTGGTGAGTCCCTTTGCAAGGTCTTCATGCATCTTGCCTTGCCAGCCACGTGTTTTACAGTTTGCATCCGCAAAGGTAACTGCATCTTGCATCAGGTCCACGTCGCGTTGTTCCGTCCACCACCCCTCAGCAAGGTCGCCAAGAACTGTTGACTGTGAACCGCCAGCACTAACCTCCACCATCCGTGGAGCCACACGTGCAGTCACCAGTGGAGAGGAGGTGGCCTACGGCGCTGGTGATGATGGCGGGGCCGAGTGCCTCCATCTGCGCCATGGGTGATATGCGCCCGTCCAGGAGAGGTGTTGGTGGAAAAGGCACGTGCTCCCCATGCCTTAAAGCATGGCAACGGTCAAGACCACCAAAGCATTGTCGTCCGTTGAAAGCGAAGTGGACATCATGCGAGTCCTCTAGTACTTCGTCACCTCGTAGAAGTCGTTCACCCTTGCGAAAGGCCGCATTGTTGTCGCGCATGGACCAGCGGAAAGCACGACGGACCTCAACATATGAACGTGTATCATTTGTAGGGTCGCTTGCTACGACATTGAGGGTGGGCATGTTCACGATTGCAGGAGGCCCATGGATGGCGACAGAAGTCCCGTTGAGTGGAGCAGAGTCGTAAGATAGATCCATGGTGTGGGTGCGGCTGTAGCTTGGTAGATGGTTGTAGGAGGAAGATAGTGGAGGGTGCGTGTGAGAAAATGCGTGGAAGCTTCTTAGCAACACAGCCGCTGACTAGGCGTCAATGCCTGGTCAGACGGTGACGACAGTCATGGGTCGTTCACACAACGGCAAGGGTTTGGCTAGGAGACACAAGACAAAATGTGTCAGAATGCTTCAATAGCATATGTAGAGAGAGATAACAAATGACAGGTCCAAGGCATAAATACCTGCGGCGGCGCACGGTGGGTGTCGCACGCGGCAATCCAAGAGTTGTCCTAAAACTGACCCAAAACCATTGTTTTGGCCGTAACTCTGCGCACACATGTCAGAATGCTACGCCGTCTGAACCTAGATGTGCAGGATCAAAAGACGGACGTTATGACTGGTCACATGCATGCATCCATCATGAGACGGTGGACATACAATGCAAAAACATGCAAATGGGGCTCATGGCCAGTCCGCCGAAAGACGCCTGCAAGCTGTAGAAAGGACAACAGAGAGTCCCGGCAGCATCTGGGGCTCTAGAACGGTAGTCGGCCAGCTCGCAGCCGGCAGTCCACCGCCAGTCCTTGCACCGGTATCACCATGGCCCGCCTTAGAGATCTGCACGAGTATGGACACGGCCGAGTGGTCACAGTAAACTGTACACAAACGTCACAAATCACAACACTCCCCCATGACCCGATGGTAGGCATGTCCATACACGTGCAGCACTGGTGCAAAGACAATAGTGAGTGATACAAACAGATGAGGCATAGACGCACATCCCACAGTCAACCACCCTCAGGCATGGGGCAAAGCCCAACAGAATGAATGGCCACCAGGAACTTTGAGCAAGCTAGTGCCTTCGTCAAGAAATCAGCACGTTGCATATCAGTGCCAACCCACATGAAGGAGATCACGCGTCGCTCCACGAGATCACGAACGAAGTAATGCTCAACCACAATGTGCTTTGTGTGAGCATGAAAGACACCGGAGTTCTCCGCAATGGCGAGAGCACTCTGGTTGTCGCAACATAGTACAATGGCAGGTATTGACTGCCCAAGCTCAAGGAACAAGTGTTGCAGCCATACTGCCTTAGCAGCCCCTACGCCCAAAGCAACGTACTCTGCCTCCGACGAACTATGTGCGATGCAACCCTGCTTCCCGTTGCGCAGAGACAGAGCGGTACCGCCAAGCAGAAACACGTAGCCAGTACGGCTGCGCCCATCTGGGCTCCCAGCCCAGTCGGTGTTGGTGTAGCCGTGAAGGACCACCGAACACTGTCGACGAAAACAGAGTCCGAGGTACGGCGTAGAGACCATGTACCCCACAACTCGCATAGCTGCATGAAGGGCTCTCGCACGTGGAGCCTGTGAGAACTGAGCAACTAGGTTGATGGCGAACGCGATGTCAAGATGAATGGCCATGTACATCAGAGATCCGATGAGACGGAGGTACAATGTCACGTCCACTGTCTCCCCCAGCTGTGTGAGGTCGTCCACCTTCAGGGTAACCTGCCCATTGGGTGTAAGAGGTGTGGAAGCGAAGGGCAATGCACCAAGGAGATCGCTAAAGCGCTCCCCCACGACTCATGCGTATTGGGCCTGATGCAACAATAGTGTCTGACGTGTGCAATCTCGCACGATCTCCATATCGAGAAACACCGATACAGGACCAAGGTCCTTCATCCTGTATGCAGTCTACAGGATAGCCTTGGCCTCCTTCACGACATCGAGGGACGGAGACGTGATCAGAATGTCATCGACATAGACCAAGATGGCGATGAATCGCTCAGGTGTCGGTAGGATGAAAAGAGAGGGGTCTGCCTCACTTTGTACGTATGCTGCACGAGTGAAAGTGCCGATGATCTCCCGGTTCCAACATCGCGGAGACTGCTTGAGGCTATACAAGGACTTACGCAAGCGCCAGACCTTGTCACCGTCCTCAAATCCCGGTGGCTGAGCCACGTAAATTCTTATCCAGAGAGCCATGGAGGAACGCATTGTTCACATCCATCTGGTGCAGTTCCCAATCCTACTAAGCCACTATATCGAACAGAGCTCGCGCTGAGGTCATGCGGCCGCCAGGGGCAAAGGTGTCAGTGTAATCGACTCCCCCAATCTGAGAGTACCCATTGAGGACCAAGCGGGCCTCGTAATGTTCCAGTGAGCCATCTGACTTCACCGTCTTGCGAAAGACCCACTTGACCTGAATGGCCTTCCTCCCAGGAGGAAGGTTGACAAGCTCGTAGACTCTGTGCTCTTGGATATCGCAAAGCTCATCCTCGCAGGCAGCACCCCAAGCATAAGCATCCAGTGATGAGAGAGCCTCCCTCAGTGTGCCCGGGTCGGACGCCATAGAGGGAGAACTCTGCGTGGCAAGTGCACATGCCTCAGTGTTGTGCTTGACGACCGCGAGACCAGCTGCGACGTCATAAGCGATATGGAACTCGCGAGTGACGAGGTCGTGCCCTATAGGGCACGTTGGATGTATGTCTATGAGCTCAGTGTGGACACTTAGGCTTAGGGCCTTTGTGGCGGGGTCACCACTTGCCATGCTGCGAGAGGAGCGCCTGGGTCTGGGGCGCGACGCTCTTTGAGCTCCGGAATCCAATGGTCGAAGACGGCCGCCGGGCTCATGGGAGTAACCTGAGGTCGAGGGATGCAACTCAAACTCAGGGACAGGTGCGACGACAGCTGGTGAGGGGAGGCTGCCGAAGACCTCGTGCGAGGAGATGCGTGTGTGGGGAACACGGGGCTAGGTGTGACAGCTGGAGCCGGCAAGATTGGACCTAACACTGAGACAGGTGTACCAGCCGACGTAGGAATGGGAGTGGGCAAGGCTGGATCAAACGCAAATGCTGGTGCAGAAGGAGGCGTGGGAACAGAGGTACGTGTGGGGTGTGAAACAGACTGTACAAGCAAGATCTCTGGACCAACGGCAATGATCGCCGGATCATCAAGGGCCGGAGACCAAGAGGGGGCTCGAGCGAACACATCAGCCTCATGAGAGGTGCTCGCTGGCGTGGAAGTCTCCCCCATCCGCCAAGAACCCTCATAGGAAGGAACATGGGTGGCGGAGAGTGCTGTGATCGAAGTCAGGTCACGGTAGGTGAGAGACTCGAAAGACAGCGCGTCGCGGGACTAAATGACGCGACGACGAGTAGGTTCCCAGAAGCGTCAGGCCTTCGACCGCGGGGAAACGCCTTTGAAGGCACACAAGCGACCCCGAGGTGAACCTTGGACCCCTGCTGGTCCTCGGTGTACCACATGGAGGCCAGGGAGCCCCAAACGCGAGCGAGACAAAGGTCAGCACGGTATCCAAACCAGAGCTTGTACGGTGTAACATGGTCCGGAAGCGGAATGTGCGAGAGGCGGTTCAAGACCCAAGTCATGTAGGCGAAACCCTCAAAGACAAAAGACTCCAGGAGACCGCACTTAGACCGCAGGGCCTAAACCGCATCCTCCATGGTGCGGTTCCAGCGCTCAGATACATCGTTCTGCTGGGGGGTAGCAGGAGCGGAGACCTAGTGAAAAATTCCGTGCTCACCAAAGAAGGAGTCCATCTCGCCAAGGAACTCACCGCCGCGATCCGAGCGGAAGGTACGTAGTGTGTTGCGGGACTGACGCTCAGCCATCACTAGCCAGAGTCGAATCGCAAAGACGGTGTCGCTCTTCTAACGCAGGCTATAGACCCACTGTATCTGGGTAAAGTTGTCAGTCAGAGTCAGAAACATACCGGCCCCAACCAGATAGGGACTAGACCGGAAGAGGACCGAGAAGGTCCGAGTGCACTAACTCGAGAGGCCAAAGCGCTCGGGAACGGGAGTCAGGGTAGGTGCACCGGTGCATCTTCCCCTGAGCACCAAAAAGACAACCAGTCTTGGGTGGCTTCTCGAAATATGCCATGTCAATACCGAGAGAGGGCTGTATCCGAATGAGCTTCGACACAGTGTTGGAGCCCACGTGAGACAGATGGGGATGAAGTAACCTCTGGTGTTCCGGAGATAGAACACCAGTGACAAAGACACAACCGGAGGAAGAGGAAGAGCAAGGGGATGAGGGCGGAGCGATGCGATACAGATCATATATGACTGAAGCACGCAGGACGACACTGTGGGTGTCAGTAGCAGACACAGTCGCTGAGTCAACGGTATTCTCCACAGAGAGACCCATCAAGGTGTAGGCACGCACAGAAAGCAAGCTAAGCTCAAGATCAGGCACAAACAACACGTCAGAAAGGTACAAGGGGCTAGACGGACCATCGAAGCATACAACCCCAACACCATGGACTGGCAAGGACAGACCAGACCCTGTACGAACGGAACGGACAGGTGTGACAGGATCGAGAACAACAAAGTCACTACGACGGCACGCCATGTGATGGGTGGCACTAGAATCGATGATCCAAGTGCCACCGGAGTCACGGCTGGTGGACGTCACTGTACAACTTGTGATGGAACACTCGGCATCAGAGGGACGCTGAGCCGTCAGTGGGGAGGAACGACGCACAACACAAAGATGAGACTCATGAATCCACTCGGTGTAGTCAGGTCCATCATCATCACATGCTGACTGTGCTTCCCCACACGCGTCATCACGAGCCACAGGAACGGAGGAACAAACAGTCTGTGAACCACCTGACGATGACAACACACTCGCACCTCCCTGAAAGTGCAGCGCAAGAAGGTGGCGAAGCTCGACGATGGTGCGGTTGAGCGGGTCCGGATCGTTGCTCCTCCCCAGTGAGGAGGCACAAACAACTGTAGTCGTGGCCGCCGCGCGTTTGGAAGAGGATGCGGGTGACGTGCCAGGTGTGGAATGGAGAGCATGAGCAGCCTGGAGTCCACGAGTGATCGGTGCCCTGTCAAGCGGCTGTTGGCACTCGGTGTAGCGATGGGCGCCTCCACACTTGTAGTAGTGCACAGAACCGCCACTACTACCACTCGATGACGACTGCTACTCACCTAATGCATGCTTCCTATTCTTCTTCTTCCCCTGGGCGGCTGCTACAACGCCCTGTGTCTGCGTGGGTGTAGACGGGGTCGAAGAGGAAGAGGAAAACAAGGAAGGGATGGAGGAGGAAGAGGGAGACTTGAGGAGGGAAGATGGTGGTGATGCGATGTTTGCTGTAGTGAAGGAAGTCTCCTGATGGGCTACGGCTGCCTCGCGGGCGGAGGTCACCTGAAGGAAGAGCTGATGCGCCCAAGGAAGCAGTTGTAGAGTGGCTAAGGAGGGCTCAAGGACAGCGTCATTGTACCGTGTGAAGATGTCGGTGTACTCGAGGCAAACTCCGAGCATAATCGTACGAAGCGCCCACAGCTGTGTGCCTCCTGAGGTCCCTAAGCGCGTGTAAATGCGCATGGCGCGTCGCCAGTAATCCGCTGCAGGCTCCGCAGGACCCTGAAAAAGCGAATGGAAAGCACGAATGTGTGATGCACAAGTGCTGTGCGTCTCTACACCCAACAGGGATAAGGCCAGATCCCAACCTCCACGGGGATGGGCGCCGGTGCCTGTGCCGGCCTCGCCAAGGAAGGGGCGGAAGTCGACGACAGTCTCGCGTGGCATGACGTAGAGGAGACCGTGCATGGCCCGGGCTGCTGTCAGTACCTGTGCTGGGTCTATAGGCTGGTACAGGCTGTGGTAGTAAGGCCACACTCCCTCAGAAGTAGCCCACACCTGAAACACAATCTCCCAGCAGTCGAAGCCATCCTCACTAATGCACCGTGGAGGTGGTGCCACAAAATCCTTGGGCTACCGCTCCGTGGGGAGAGCAACCAGAGGTTGAGTAGGACGAGAGACGGGAAAGACTCCTGGAAGAGGATGGTCACCTGGGTAGTCAGGTGACGATCGTATCGGGGAAAATGGAGGAGATCGCGTGCCCGTTTGCAACTGTCGGATGCCCTCCTGAAGAACTTGAATCTCCTCAGCCGGAGAATCATCCGTAATGCCTGGCATGAGTGGCTCATGATCCAGAAGGTCAGCAGGTAGTGGGTCAGGTCAAGCGCCTATCACGGGTGCCTGAGCCGATTGCTGGGTAGAGACCGCGGCGCCGGTAGCTCCCTCAGAAGCCTGCTGAGGAGTCCTGGACTGAGCACGTAGAAGCTGAATCAGCGTGAGGATAGCGTCAGTCTGCTCTCTCTGGAGGCAACGCATCTCATCCTGCTAGCTTCACAGGTCCTCAATGGCCTACGAGCGTGGACTCAGTACACCAGACGAAGAGGAGGAGGGGTCGCCTGGTCCCTTCTCCTTGTTGTCAAACAGGCTCATGCCGTCGTTCAGTATGGGGCGAGAGGTCAAGTTTGTCGGATTTCAAAACCGTCAGCGTTCTCAAGGAGTTTAGACGCTGGCAACTTTTGACTGTCCGGCCAAAAATTTGGGTAAGCATGATGCTGACGTCAGCAGGTGGTTGCTGACTTCAGCACGACCTGATGACGTCAGCAATCAAGATTGCTGACGTCAGCTCGCCTTCCTTTTTCTTTTCCTCTTTTTTGTCTTCTTTCTTGAGACTCTTCGTGAGCGTGCAGCTGCTCCGTGGCGGCTGCGCGGAAGCTGCGCAACAGCTTCCTCTCAACTGCCCAGCAGCTTTTGCTCAGCTGCTGCTACAGCTGTGCTCTCAGCTCTAGCAACAGCTGTGTAGCTACGTATGGAGCGGTGGCAGCAACGGCTACGCTGCTACTACTGCGCGCTGCGGCTGTTGCTCACTGCCACCGCCGCGCGCTGTTGCTGCTGCCATTACTGCGCTGCTGCTGTTGCTATTGCTGCCGCTGCTGCCTTGCTGTTGCAACCGCGGCTGCCGCTACTGCTACTGCGCTACTGTTACCGCCGCTGCTGCTGCACTGTTGCTGCCGCCGCTGCTGCTGCGTTACTGCTAACGCCATTGCTATTGCTGCCACTACGGTTGTGGATGGCGGCTGCGCTCACTACAGCCGCCACGCACCGCTATTGTTGCTGTTACACTGCTGCTGCTGCCTCTGCTGCTACTGCTGGCACGGTGGCAACAACGCTGCTGTGATCTCACGTGGTGGGTGAGGGTTGCGTTGATGGCGACCGGTTGTCTCCGATAGGCCCCAAGGAATCTGCTGCAGCGGTGACTCTCACTACTGCTGCTCTGTTGCGTCTCTGTTGCGCAGCTTAGTGAGAACTGTCTCACTGCTCTGATACCATGAGAAAATGCGTGGAAGCTTCCTAGCAACACAGCCGCTGACTAGGCCTCAGTGTCTGGTCAGACTGTGACGACAATCATGGGTCGTTCACACAACGGCAAGGGTTTGGCTAGGAGACACAAGACAAAATGTGTCAGAATGCTTCAATAGCATATGCAGAGAGAGATAACAAATGACAGGTCCAAGGCATAAATACCTGCGGCGGCGCACGGTGGGTGTCGCACGCGGCA
>SZWC01004839.1:86754-100059 GCA_023375785.1 Penium margaritaceum | reverse complement strand
TGATCTGGGAGGGGACCGTGGGGAATGCGGTTCCACACCCAGGTCATGTATGCCATGCCCTCAAAGGCAAAGGCCTCAGGCATGGCACTGTCGGCACGCATGGCGCGGACCGCATCCTCCATGGTGCGGTTCCAGCGCTCGGAGACACCGTTATGCAAGGGGGTGGCGGGAGCAGAGAGGTTGTGAAAGACACCGAGCTCGGTGAAGGAGAGTGCCATGTCACCGAGGTACTCGCCGCCACGGTCCGAGCGAAAGGTCTGAAGGCGGTGGGGAGACTGGCGTTTGGCCACGACCAGCCAGATGCGGACCGCAATGGCTGCATCGCTCTTTTGACGCAACCTGAAGACCCAGCGCATGCGCGGGAAGTCATCAGTCAACATCAGGACGTAGCGACCGCGGTCTTCCTGAAACTCGACAGAGAGCAAACCCATGAGGTCGGAATGGACAAGCTCCAGGGGCCGACGAGCTTTGGAGACAGACGTAGGATAAGTAGACCGGTACATTTTTCCCTCAGCGCAGGCCAGACAGTCGGTCGTGGGCGGCGCCTCGAAAGACGCTGCATCAAGACCAAGAGCAGGCTGAGTGCGGACCAACCTATCGACAGCCCCCAGGTGCACATGACAAAGACGTCGATGCAGGAGGCGATGGTGTTCGGGGGACAGTGCACTAGCGATGAAAACACGGGCAGCGGAAGAGGGAGGCAAAGGGGGTGCACTTGCAGGGCACCCAACAATGTGATACAGATCATCGACGACCGTCCCACTGAGGACGGTCTCCTCAGTTTTGTGCACAAAGATGCGAGCATCGGCAGCCGTGTGCGTGACACCGAGGCCCATCTTGGTGCAAGCACCAACAGACAACAGGCTGAGTTCCAGATCAGGGACAAAAAGGACGTCGGAGATGTATACAGGACCAGCTGGCCCGGTGAACTGCACAACCCCAACACCCTGGACAGGGACCTCATGGCCAGCTACAGTGCGAACAGAGCGAACAGCGCCAACAGGATGCAAGACGACAAAGGCGTCACGACGACACGTCATGTGATGGGTGGCACCAAAGTCCACGACCTATATGGCATCTGTGACCCGTGTACAAGGGGCAACGTGGCACTTGGCGACAGAACAAAGCGCGGCAGCAGGTCGCTCAGCAGGCGACGCGGCTAGGCAAGCAACGGAGCGGACATGAGACGCATGCAACCAAGACGTGTCATCGGGTCCGTCACGCGCACACGGCTGGGCATGGGGACCACCACAGACATCACCACGCAATGACACAGACAGTCCACAGGTAGTAGGACCCCTCGACTCAGTCAACTCACTCGCACCTCCCTGAGATGAGCGTAGGGCGAGAAGCTGGTGAAGCTCGGCAATCGTTCGGTCGCGCTCGGCGAGCGCCTGGTCGCGAGGATCAGCGAAGGAGCCTGCTGTGGCAGCGGACTCCTCTGGGACGGCTACGGTAGTGGCGGCCGAGCGGGCGGTCGCACCGGACGTCTGGCGCATTCGCGCCTCGTGCGCCTGCTGCAGCCCACGAGTGACCTTGGCCCAATCCAGTGGGCGTCCTGTCAGGCGAGTGTAGTCGGGATAGCGATGGTCACCACCGCAGTTGAAGCACACGAGGTGATGTCCCGTCGTGCTGCTAGAGCCACTACTGCTGCCACCGCTGCTGCTGCTGCTGATGCCGTTGCTGCTGCTGCTCCCGCCGCTGCTGCTACAGCTGACACTGCCAGTGCTGGTGCCGCTGCTGGTCCCGCTGCTGGAACCACCACCCGACGCTCTGCGACCCTTCTTCCCCTATGCTGGAGCCGCCGTTGCTGTAGACGGAGGGGTGGGCGACGCGGCGGCAGCTGCAGCTGAAGCGGTGCTGCGGCGAGCGCGGTTCACGGCGTCCATGCCTGCCACATCCAGAAAGTGAAGAGTGGCCTGGCGCAACAGGGTCCCGACGCTTGCCATGTCGCGAAGCAGCGTCTGGTCGAAGTTGCTGAAGATGCGCGTGTAGTCGGGGTGGATGCCGTAGAGGATGATCTGGAGGGCGGAGTATTGAGCAGGAGCGTCGTTCCTAAGATCCTCGTACAACTGGATTGCCCGGCGCCAGTAATCGGCTGCGGACTCCTGAGTAGTCTGGCAGAGGGAGTTGAAGTCGGCGAGGCGCTGGGAGGTCAAAGCCAAGGTGGCGCCCTCAAACAGAGTGACTGCCAGTGCCCATGCCGCGCAAGGGTTAGCTCCTGAGCCGGTCAGCAAATCGCCAAGGAACCGACTGAAGTCCTTGGTGAAGTCCGGTGCGGCCTTCATCAAGCCGAAAGCTGCGCGGACTGCCATGTGTGCTTGAGCGGGGTCAGACGCCTCATATGGTGCGAGGTAGTAGGGGAGGACTCCCTCGCTCATGGCCCACATGCGAAAGCGTGGCTCCCAGGACTTGAAGTCGCCCTGTCCGGAAGACGGGCGGGTCTGACTCAAACCACTTGGGTGGCTTGACCGTCGGCAGGGCAATGGCCGAAGTCACTACGAGGCCAGGCATCGAGGAGGCAATTCCCTTACCCAGGCGGGCCCGCAGAGCTAGCTCCTCAAAGCTCAGTGGGCGGCGAGATGAGCTCGGGTCAGCGTTGGAGCTGGAGTTGGTGCTATAGAGGGCTGCATTGGCCTCACGCACTCTGCGACGCGCCTCCAGGCGGATGAGGCGTGCTCGGAGCACCTCTTCCTCGCCCTCCTTGCCGGAGTCGGAGAGGTTCTCTGCGACTTCATCACCATTACCGCCGTGGGCAAGGTGGTCCTCGCTCGGGTCAGTCGACGGACGCTGCTGTTGCTGCTGCTGCTAAGGTAGCAAGCCCCTGATCATATCCTGTAGTTTGGCCACCTGCCTCGTCAAGGTATCACGGCTCTCCGCCTGTAGGTCCGCCAGTGCGCGCACTTGGCGCGCCAATGTAGTCGGGCTTAGCAGCCGCTGCTGCTGCTGCTGTAGCGGTGGTTGCTGGTGTTGTGGCGGCGACTATTGCTGTCGCTGTTGTAGCTGCACTGGCTGTTGTTGCTGTAGTGGCGGCTGCTGTTGCTACTGCTGCGACCGCTGCTGCCGTTGTGGTGATGATGGCGGTGGTCGACATTGACCGTTGACGGCGCTGTCCTTGGCAGCTGCGTCGGCAGCCATACTGGAGGAGGTTTGCTTCGGCATGGCAACCGGATTTCCTCCCCCATTTTCCCCTCCGCGAAAGTCCTCCGCAGAGCGTCTCCACGGATCTACCCTTCCGCGGAACTTCCTCGCCGCGGAACTCCTCCGTGGAGCGTCTCCGCGGATACCTTCCGCGGTGAACTTCACCGCGGAAGCTCACCGCGGATCACCGCGGATTACCGCGGATGACCGCGGAGTTCCGCAGTTTACCGCAGTTCACCTTCAATGACCGCGGTCACCGCAGTCGTACCGGTGTAGAATACGGCGGGTTGCTGAGGTCCGCAGTCGACACGTTCCGCACCCGCAGCTCCGCAGTCGCAGGTCCGCGGTGAGCAGCGCCGATGTTTTCTTGAACGGCTGTGGAGGTGGAGTTGCGCGGAAGTGGAGCTGCGGCGGAGCTGCGTGGATCCGCGGAACACCGCGGATCTCGACTGGCAACGTCACCGCGAGGTGGCAAATGCGGAACGCCGAGGGCCTCCGCGGCACTCGATGCATGTTCCGACGCGGTCACGCGGTTGCCGCGCCCGCCGCGGATGCTCTGTCACCCCGGAGCACCGCGGAACGACCGCGAGTCGACCGCGGAACGACCGCGGATTGACTGCGGATTTTACAAAAAGCGGTCGAAGTGGTGGTGGACCCTCCCAGCACCTTCCGCCGAGACCATGGGTACTGCTGCTACTGCTACTCAAGGCAACGGCTACGGTTGCTCACGACTTCTTCGGTTGCTGCGTCTCTGCTGCGCAGCTATGCGAGCACTGGCTCGCTGCTCTGATACCATGAAAGAACAGCTCCTAGCAATGCTGTCGCTAGCGTGGCAACACAAGCCAGCTAGCTGACTCACTTGCACACACAGGTGGAAATGAGAACAGCAAGGGGTTGGCTAGGCACACAAACACAAGTGTCAGAAGCTGCAAAAGTTGAAATATGCAGAGAGAGATAACAACTCAGGTCTGGCCAACCTAAATAGTGCCATGGACCTAGTGGATGCACACACACACACATGGCGCACAACGGCGATATTTTTCTAGTAGGACAAAACAGTGGCAAAAACACAATTTTGGTCACAATTCCCTGCAGACACGTCAGAACGACGAGCCGTTTGAACCAGAACGGCCACGTCGACGAGATCTACATCCTGATAGAATGCACGCCTACGTGCTCTGACATAGCACGAGTCTACGAAATACAGAAGTCTTCTGGGTGCCCGTCGCCACCGGCCGCCGGCCTGCTGCCGCCGTCGCCAGTCTCAGGGATCTGCACGTGAATGGACATGAGCCGAGGGGTCACCGTAAGCAGTATACGACACACACAACAACACTGGTGGAGCAACGCGTGATCTCCATCATGTGGGTTGGCACTGACTTGCAGCGTGCTGATTTCCTGACGAAGGCACTTGCCCGCGGAAAGCTTCTGGTGGCCATTCGTTCTGTTGGGCTTCGCCCCGTGCGTGACGGTAGTTGAGTGTGGGATATACATTTGCGTCTCATCTGTCTGTGTCACTCACTATGTGGTTGTACCAGTGCTGCACGCGTATGGACATGCGTACCATCGGGTCATGGGGGAGTGTTGTGTTTTGTGCCGTTCCTGTATAGTTTACTCTGACCACTCAGCCGTGTGTAGTTGCTAGGAAGTTACTAGCTGATCCAGGTGTGTGGGGGTATGACACGCAACAAGCACCAACGTGAGAGAGACGCCATGGATGCGGTAACTTGTTTGCATAGCTCGAGCTCACACAGAGACAGAGGAGACAAAGGGGGGGCGAGAGAGACTAGAACCGGTGAGCGCTCGCTCACCACGAGCGACGAGCTCGGGTGAGTGAGTGCCGCCACCCGGGGGTCGAGCCCGACCACTCGGAATCAACCGAGGGCAGCTACTCACCGATGCACGGCCGAGACCGGCACGGTGGCCCCCTAGGGATCAGCACCCGGGTAAATACAGCTCCCCCACAATATGCAAAACAAGATAACATGATGCAGGGCACGGCAGTGAGATTGTATGGGCCCTAGCATCTACCGCATCAGAAAGTTATGAAGAATCATGCAAGAGTTATGTGAGTGCAAGAGAGCACTCCTGGGTCTGGCAGTAGCTTGGGGGCGTCCATAGCTTCAACCAGCACGGACGGACTGGCCATCTCCCCAGGTGATCCCATTGTCACTTGAATTTGTACATGCATGTGTGCACAGTGTGGGAGGCAAGAGGGTACAGAGTTGTGAGTGACGAATGAACTTCAACTCTCCCCCATGCCCCGAAGACAAGCAACCCAGAGCACACAAGAGGGAATCACAAGAAATGATCACAAGAGATGAGAGTGGGGTGGGGAGACATACCAACGATCAGCCTGGATCACGCGGACTGATGAGACCCACAGAATGAACGGCACTTTTGAAGACATTACGACTTAGGGCTTTTGTGAGAAAGTCAGCTCTCTGAGACCGTGTATCCACCCAAGCGACTCGGACAATGCCAGCAGCAATGCATTCGCGAATAAAGTGATGCTCCACATTGATGTGTTTGGTGCGTGAATGATGCATGCCACTGTTCTCAGCAATGGCTTTTGTGCTTTGGTTATCACAGCGCAGAGTGATGCAGCGGATGGGGACACATAACTGCTGCAGCAGACGACACAGCCAGACAGCTTCACACGTTCCTGCACCCAGAGCAACATACTCAGCTTCAGCAGTGCTACGTGCCACACACCCTTGCTTGCCACTTTTCCAGGAGACTGCAGTGCCACCAATCAAGAAGATGTACCCTGTACGGCTGCGAGCATCGGAATCATGTGCCCAATCACTGTCGGTGAAGCCATCTGCCTCAACAGATGGCTATGCACAAAAGTGCAGTCCAACACGAGGAGTAGAGAGGGCATACCGCACCACTCGCAATGCCGCCTCTAGGTGGCGCTCGCAAGGGCACTGGGAGAATTGAGACAAGAAGTTCACAGCAAAGGCTACATCCACACGCNGAAGATGTACCCTGTACGGCTGCGAGCATCGGAATCATGTGCCCAATCACTGTCGGTGAAGCCATCTGCCTCAACAGATGGCTATGCACAAAAGTGCAGTCCAACACGAGGAGTAGAGAGGGCATACCGCACCACTCGCAATGCCGCCTCTAGGTGGCGCTCGCAAGGGCACTGGGAGAATTGAGACAAGAAGTTCACAGCAAAGGCTACATCCACACACGTGGTCGTGGCGAGGTACATCAGAGAGCCAATGACACGGAGGTAGTCAATCACATCAACCGTCTCCCCCAACTGTGAGAGATCAGAGGACTTCATAAGAGACTATCCTGCAGGCGTCATGGGAGTGGATGCTGTGGGAATGGACATGAGGAGTGGAGCAAAGCGCTCCCCCAGGCTGCGCACATAGGCAGCCTGATGCACGTGCAAGACATGACGAGCACGATCTCGCTCCAACTCCATGGCTAGAAAGACACGAGCCGGTCCCAGATCCTTCATTTTGTATGCCGCTTGGAGCAGCGACTTGGCGGCGGTCACAGCTGCAGGATCGGGTGAGGCAATGAGAAGGTCATCCACGTACACAAGAATAGCGACAAGTGGTTTGGTGGGCGGCCCCAGAAAGAGCGCTGGATCCACGGCGCTTCTCTTATAGCCACCCTTTTCAAGAGTGGCTGTGATCTCTTGGTTCCAACACCGTGGGGACTGTTTTGGGACCATAGAGTGCCTTGCGCAGGCGCCACACCCGGTTGGTGCCGTAAGAGAAGCCGGGTGGTTGGACCATGTAAATCTCTTCGTCCAACTTGCCATGGAGAAAGGCATTGTTGACATCCATCTGTTCCAGCTCCCAGTCATGCTAAGCAACAAGACTGAGAAGAGCCCTGGCCGTGGTGTAGCGACCGACTGGGGCAAAGGTCTCGTCAAAGTCGACACCAGGGATCTGTGAGAACCCTTTAGCGGTGAGGCGAGCTTTGTACCGTTCAACTGTGTTGTCGGGGTTCAGCTTGCGACGATACACCCACTTGGAGGCGACCGCCTTGCGACCCGGTGGGAGGTCAACGAGTTCATACACACCGTGGTCAAAAAGTGCATCAAGTTCGGCCTTCATGGCCTGCTCCCACAGTGGTGAGTCAGAGGCCGTGCGGGCTGCTTGCACAGTCTATGGCTCAGGAGGAAGAGGGGAAAGGCCAGCGGCAGCAAAGCACGAAGTAACATACCCGGCCACAGAAGAGGACACAGTAGAGTGGAACTCCTGTTTGATAAGAGAGTAACCAAGAGCAGTGCCTGGGTGTACAACAGACACTGCGGCAGACAAGCCAGAAGTGGTGAGACCAAGAGCACGAAGACCAGGGTCACCGGAGACCACAGGGTGCGACTGAGAGGGAAGAGCGCGTAGGCGTCCACCATGCGTGTAGGGGGAGACTGGGGGAATGGACGCAGCATGCGCAGAGGACAATGGGGCAGCAGAACGCTTCACGGCAGGAGGAGAGGAGACAGGGGGGGCTCAGAGGAGATAGGGAGAGTGGGCGAGACTGCACCATGGTTGGGGGAAGAGGATGAGCCAGCAAGAGAGGCGGTAGGGGAGCCAGAGGAACCAGAAGACTGACCAGGAGAGTCCAATGGTGCCGTGGAGGGTGAGAGCACCGGAGAGGGGAACGTGGACAGAGGGGAGCTCTGCTCGGCAGAGGAGGCGACAGAGGGAACGGCGGGACGCATCGAGGGGAGAACAGCAGGCCCAGAGGGTAGAGAGCCACCCCCACCCCGAGGAAGCGGAGAGAGAGACCCACCAAAGCGGGGTAAGTCGCGCTCAAACAGATGCTCGAAGAAGAGGGCATCACGTGACTCTACGACACGACAGCGCGAAGGGTCCCAAAACCGCCACGCCTTGGAGAAAGGAGAGACACCAAGGAAGATGCACAGGCGACCACGAGGTGACAGCTTACCGTCGCGTTGGTCAGAGGGAACCCAGACAGAGGCGAGACAGCCCCAAACGCGAGCAAGACGGAGGTCCGCATGCTGGCCAGTCCAGCGCGCAAAGGGGGTGACAGTGTCGGGAAGAGGACCATGGGGAACACGGTTCTAGACCCAGGTCATGTAGGACATGGCCTCAAAGGCAAAGAGAGGAGACTGACCGGTGGCGGAGAGCAGGGAACGCACCCCATCAGCAAGAGTGCGGTTCCAGCGCTCAGACACGCCATTTTGCTGGGGGGTGTAGGGAGCAGAGGATTCAATCCGCACACCACAAGACTGAAGAAAGCAAGACGTAGGGCCAAAGAACTCACCACCACGGTCGCTGCGAAAGACGCGTAGGGGGCGAAGGCAGGCGCTCTCGGCCTGGGGTAGCCAAGACTCTAAGACCTCGGTGACATCACTTTTGTGTCGCAGGGCAAAGACCCAGTGGTAACGTGAGTAATCATCAGTGAGGCACAGCACATACCGGCCAAGGCCACCAAGAAAGTCCTTGGGCAATGGGCCCATGACGTCGGCATGCACGAGGTCAAGAGGGTGAGAGGTGGTGGCGTCAGAGGTGGAGAAGGGTGAGCGGTGCATTTTCCCACTGGCACAGTCTAGACAGGTGGATGAACAAGCAGAAGAGACTGTGGCAGGATCAAGGCCGTGAGCAGGTTGAAGGCGAAGGAGTCGCTGCATCCCGGCAGTGTGGATATGACAGAGGCGGCGATGCAGAAGATCAGCATGGTTAGGCGAAAGCGAGGGCGCGACATGAACAAGGGCAGAGGCAGCGGAAGACAAGGGCAGAGTAAGCGGCACACGAAACAGGCGATCACAGCGTACGCCACGAAGAACAACGCGGCCGGAGGAACGGAGAGAAATGGAAGCAAGGCCGCGGCTGGTCGAGAAGTCCATGCCCTCATCATCAAGGGTGGTCACAGAGAGAAGGCTGACCTCGAGGTCAGGGACATACAGAACATCAGGCAGATAGACAGTACCGCCAGGGCCAACAAAGTGGACGACACCAACACCTTGGACGGGGAGCAGCTGACCAGAGCCGGTGCGAACAGATCGGACAGACTGAACGGGCCCAATGGACACAAAGGAAGAACGACAAGACGTCATGTGATGGGTGGCCCCGGAATCAATGATCCAGAGGCCAGGAGAGGCACGAGTGGATGGAAGAACCAAACAGACAGCCACGGTACCACGTGCAGAGGATGAGGTGACATGACCAAGACGGGAGGGAAATGTGTGGGACTGCCAATGCTCAATCCAGGAACGATCATCAGGCAGGTCCCCTTGCACACCACCCGAGCCGGAACCATGAAGAGTGACATCCGACTCACAGACAAATACACGTGACTGGCCACTCACACTCTCACCTCCCTGAGAGCGAAGGTGCAGAAGCTTGGCAAGGCGACGCTCGAGAGTGCGCTCCTCGTCTCAACGATCAGAGGAACGATCAGAAGAACGGTCAGACGCGCGGTCGGAGTAGTGACCATCGTTATGGCTCCAGTGAGGAACGGAGTATTGTGAGGATGGGGGACCGTAGTATGGAGGACCAGACGGCGGTGGCACCCAGCCCCAAGGACTGGGCGATGGTGGCGTCTGCTGAAGAGGTGCAAGAGTAGTAGTCGGGGCTGATGAGGAGGATGTGGACGATGAGACTGCCATGGCAGCAGCAACTGTAGAAGCGGCTACACCAGTGCGCGCCCAGTGAGCACGCATGGAGGACGCAAGGCGTGCGTCGTCACGAGGGGCAGGACACTTGGGCGCTGAGTGTCCGGTGGCGCCGCAGTTCCAGCAAGTGACATCAGTTGCAGGAGTGGCTGAGCCTTTGCTGCCACGACCACCCCCACGGCCTTTTCCCCCGCGACCTCCACCCCGACCAGAGTCACTGTCCCCTCCGCGGCCAGCGGCCTGTGTGGGGTGGGCAGAGGCCTGAGAAGACGAACCAGCAGAAGGAGTTGTAGTGGGATCAGATGGTGAGGAGGTAGTGACTGCTGCAATGGCGGCGCGATGCATGCGCTTGTTTTGGAGGGCATTCCACCAGTCCGTGAGATGGGCAGCAGTGAAGTCAAAGAGGGGACCAATCCCCGGCGGGGAATCGGCTGGGATAGGGGAAGAGGCAAGGCGCTCGAGTTCTGTCTGGGAGACATGGAGATACAAGTCAGACAGCTCAGGGATAAGACCAGCCACAATGGAGAGACATGCAGAGAGAGGACCTGGTGCAGCCTTGCCAAGGTCACGCAAGAGACGCAGACTGCGGGCCCAGTACTCGTCTGCTGTCTCATCCGCCCTCATTTGCAGCGTGTTGAACTGCACAGTGAGAGCGCTCTGGGCAGCATGCCCAGATACAGTTTTGCGGCGGCGAATGAGCGCATAGGCACCCACTGGGTCTGCACTGGTGCCTCGGATGGGGCCGGCATTGTACGTACCGATGACGTCGAGAAGATTCTCGGGACCGGCGTTGATAAGTGCCCGCACAGCGCGGGCGGCCTCGGCAGGCTGTGGCACGAAGGAGACCTTGGCGGGCGAGTAGTACTCCCACAACAGCTCACCCTGAGCCCACGCACTGAAGCGCGTTTCCCAGGATGTGAAGGTGAGTTTGGAAGTGAACTGAGGGGGCGGCGTTTCAAAGTCTTTCTGCCGCGCAGGTGGAAGAGTCCGAGCGGTGACTGAGAGGGAAGAGGAAGAGGTGTTAGCGCCGCTGCCAGTAGATGGTGCTGAGGAGCTTGTGGATCCTGACTGATCAGGAGGGATGACTGCAGCAAAGGCTGGGACAGCACGGAGACGCTCTAGAACCAATGAAGCTACTGTGGATGCTAACTCATGCTGTGCATCACGCTCTTGCTCTAGCTCATCCTGCGCTTTGCGACTTTCCGCATGTGCTTCGCTAAGGACGGCTTGGAGGGCCTCTAACTTTTCTTCTGGCCCAGGCATGGTAAAGACAAGCACGAGACGAGGGAAGGAATTTCAACACAGGTGAGGAGAGAGGAAAAGAAAATGATGGGCTCACCGAGCTAGTGACGGGGCAGCAGAGCGAAGAGAGGAGACACCACTGCTGCTGCTGAGGAAAAGAGGATTGCCACCCAGCCTGCCACGGTCAGGCAGAGAAGACCAGTGACAGATGCCCCAGCCACTGCTGCAGATGCAGACGCAATCAGTACCCCCGTGGTAACGTGTGGAGTGAGCTCCCGGTGAGCACCAGTGGGAGTCAAGACCGCTGTTGCTGTAGAGGCTCGGATGGAGCTGAAAGCTGCTGAGGTGGCGTCGGCGGCTGAAGAGGCAGCGGTGGCAATGGCGGCTGCAGTTGATGTAACCTGGGTGGTGATGTTTGCTGCTGCAGCGGCAAGAAGGGTCAGAGAGACTGCCGCGTGTGCGTAGGCGTCTATTGCACGATCTCCAGCCGTCTGTGTAGGGGCCCTGCACGCGCGGGCGATGGCAGCAAAGGTAGCTGCAGCACCTGTTGCTGCGTCGAGGATGGCCCCTGCCAGACCAATGGAATCGTTGTGAACAGGAAGAGCAGGGATGACACCTGGGACCTCAGGTGGAGGCGATGGTCCAGCAGCAGTTGGTGCAGCGGTGGATGGGCCGACGATAGTATGGGATGTGGAAGAGGCGGTGGTTGACTGAGTACCCTCAGGTGGTTGCATTGCGGTGTGACGAGGTGGAGACGGCGGTAGGTCGTCCGAAGTGTAGACTTGCCTGTCAATCTCCTCCTCGCGTGCAGTAGCCTCTCGTTCCACATCCTCTTGCCAGTAGGTGGGATCCAGCATGCGATACCAAAGCGGAGTGTCGTAGTCTGGTGATGAGGGAGGGTCGTAGTCTTTTGTGTCCTCCCACCCGCCGTCAGTGTGACAGGCAGCAGTCCGAGGGGAGTCAAGATCCTCGTCAGGGGATCCGTCAAACTGCGGTGACTCCAGGACTGCGACTGTGGAGGCAAGAGGGATGTCTGGGGATCGCGAAGGTGTCCAACGGAGTGCACGGAGAAATCCTCCGTGCACTCCGTTGGGGGTGAGGAAATGCCTGGAGTGCACACAGAGGGACGGGAGTACGGGAATGTCCGGGGTGCGTGGTAAGGTCCGGAGTGTGTGGAGATGCCACGGTGGGGTGCACGGAGATGCCCGGGGTGCACAAAGGTGCCCGGGAATGTAGTGGTGCACAAAGGTGCATGGGGTGTGTGGAGATGCCCGGCGGAGTGCAATGAGAGGTCCGGGTGCACGAAGATGCCCGGGGTGTGCACGGAGATGCCCGCGGTGCACAGAGGTGCCCGGGGATGGAGTGGTACATAGAGGTGCCTGGGGTGCGTGGAGCTGCCCGGCGGGGTGCACTGAGAGGTCAGGGTGCACGGAGATGTCTGAAGTGCACGGAGATGCTCGGGGTGCACAATGATGTCCGGGGTGCGTGGAGATGCCACGGCGGGGTGCACGGAGAGAACCAGTGCACGAAGATGCCCAGGGTGTGCACGGAGATGCCCGCGGTGCACAGAGGTGCCCGGGGATGAAGCGGTGCACAGAGGTGCCTGGGGTGCGTGGAGCTGCCCGGCGGAGTGCACTCGGAGGTCCGGGTGCACGGAGATACTCGGGGTGCACAGAGTGTGCGTGGTTTGAGGTGGCCAAGAGGGCCACGAGACCCATGAATACCTAGGAACGTAGAGTCATGGGCGAGAGCCGCCCCTCGCTCTGATACCAGTAGTTGCTAGGAAGTTACTAGCTGATCCAGGTGTGTGGGGGTATGACACGCAACAAGCACCAACGTGAGAGAGACGCCATGGATGCGGCAACTTGTTTGCATAGCTCGAGCTCACACGCAGATAGAGGAGACAAAAGGGGGGCGAGAGAGACTAGAACCGGTGAGCGCTCGCTCACCACGAGCGACGAGCTCGGGTGAGTGAGCGCCGCCACCCGGGGGTCGAGCCCGACCACTCGGAATCAACCGAGGGCGGCTACTCACTGATGCACGGCCTAGACCGGCACGGTGGCTGAGAAGTTTCCTAGAACCTTCCTGACCACCTGCCGTGACACTAGGCGTCAGCGCCAAGTTAGCGTGTGACAACAGTCACAAGTTGAAAACAAAACTGCAAGGGTCTGGGTTGGGACACGAACAGAGTGTCAGGAAACTCAAACTGAATATAATTGCAGAGAGAGATAACAAATGACAAGTCCACAGTATGAATACCTGCCGCGGCGCACGACAGGTGTCGCACGCGGCAGTGCAAGGTTTGTCCTAAAACC
>SZWC01004839.1:38038-77940 GCA_023375785.1 Penium margaritaceum | reverse complement strand
AATCCGGTTCCAGACCCAGGTCATGTAAGCCATGGCTTCAAAGTAGAAGCCCTCGGAGAGACCGGACTCGACACGCATAGTGCGGACGGCGTCAGCCATGGTCCGGTTCCACCGCTCGGAGACACCGTTCTGGGCGGGTGTGTAGGGCTCTGATGTCTCGTGGTGGATGCCGCGGGAGGCGAGGAAAGTCGTAGCCTCACCCATGTACTCGCCACCGCGATCGGAGCGAAAGCGGCGAAGGGAGCGGCCACACGCACGCTCTGCGAGGACAAGCCAGTCCTGGATGGCCTGGGCGACATCGCTCTTCTGCCTAAGAGAGAAGACCCAACGATAGCGAGAATAGTCGTCCATGAGGGTAAGGACATAGCGGTCGTACTCGCCGACTGACTCGGTGGGGAGAGGGCCCATGACATCCGAATGGACAAGGTCGAGAGGGGCGGATGCACGGGAGTCAGACAAGGGGTACGTGGACCGGTGCATCTTCCCCTGAGCGCAGTCAATGCACTCAGTGGGGCACGGGAGAGGGAACGTCTCCGGGTCAAGGCCAGAGGCAGGCCGGGTGCGAAACATGCTGTCCACAACGGCAGAGTGGACATGGCAGAGGCGGTGGTGCAAGAGGCAGGTGTGCTGAGGAGAGAGCGTACTGGTGACGAGCACATGGCCTGTGGCGGCCGACAAGGAGGAGGCGGGAGGAGAACAGGAGAGACAAGGAACATGCCACAGGTTGCCATGGGCGGTGGCGTGCAAGACGAGGAGACCAGACGGACGCAACGACACGGTGCCAACACCACACGAGTGAAGTACATCCATGCTCATACGGTCAAGGGCAGTCACGGACAGGAGGCTGAGCTCTAGACCAGGGACGAAGAGGACATCGGTCAGGAAGACGTCACCAGCAGGACCACGAAAACGAACGACGCCAACACCACGGACAGGTAACACCTGGCCGGAACCTGTCCGGACACCGGAGACATCGCCGACAGGACCGAGCATACTGAAGGCCTCACGAGAGGCCGTCATGTGATGCGTGGCCCCGGAGTCGATGATCCAGGTCGTAGCAGGGTCCTGGACCGGGGTCGCGAGATCGCTAACGGTCACATGGCAGCAGGCGAGGGACGCGGACGCGGTGGACGGAGGCGCAAAACGGGACTGCCAATCGTCAAGCCATGCAACATCATCAAGGAGAGGGGCGGAGGAGCCTACGGGCAACGATGAGACAGACGCGGAAACGGGACACGACCGAGCTCAGTCTCAGTCATGCAGGGCTGGGCAGGAGGGCAGGAGGTAATGCAACTCGCACTTCCCTGGGGAGGAGGGCGAGGCAGGCCGAGCTGGAGCGCGATGAACTGCTCCAGGTGACGCTCACGGGAGGAGGGCCCGGGAGCGTAGACGGAATGCGGAGTGACGGTGCCGGAGCCCGGGTAGTAGGAGGACTGCGCTGGTGAAGGGAGCGGAGATGCCGACGGCTGCGGGTAGGACTGCTGCGGCGCATGTGTCTGTGGGACAAGCGGAGCTGCCGGAGTGGTAGAGCCGCTGGATGAGGTCAAGGTGGAAGGGCCAGCAGCAGCGACGGTGGCAAATGCAAGACGGCGCTCCCGCTGGTGCCGCATGGTAGCGATGACGCGCGCCTCGTCCGTCAGGAGAGGGCACGTGTACCACCCGTGCCCGGGCTGACCACAGTTGTGGCAGACCGAGCCACCACCGCTGGACCCAGTCGACGACTGCTGCTGCTGCTGCTGCGGCTGACCCTTGCCTTTCTTGTGCCGACTCTTCTTCTTCTTCCCCGACGACGATGAGGTAGCTGCGGCAGGAGAGGCGACAGCCACGGAGGCAACAGCAGGGGAGGCGACAGTAGGGGAGGCGACGGCAGGGGATGCGAGCGCCTCCGTGCAATGGAGCAGGGACTCCTGGCAAGCTTCCTCAATGCGGAGGAAGAGCTCGTATGCCCAGGGCATGAGGGTGCCCTGGGTCGCCATGGTGGAGAGGACGTCCTAGGGGTAGTGGACGAAGACGTCTGCGTAGTCGCTAGTGGCGCCGCGCTTGATGGTGAGGAGCGCGGACAGAGGGGGCGGAGCAGACGTGCCGAGACGACGGAGGATGTCCTCCGCCCGCTGCCAGTAGGCAAAGACCGTCTCGGTCGCCCCCATGTGCAGGGAGTTGAACTCCCGGAGCAAACAGCTGATCTCAGCGTCGCTGGACAGGCGATGGGGCCTGGTGAGGACGTGCCAGGCGGCTGCAGGGTCTGGGATGTCGCCAGCCGTGACGTCGTCGAGGAAAGGCTCTAAGGCCAGGCGGGAAGCTGGAGGGGCGACTAGGACGAGGGTACGGACGGCGCGACCAACGTCATACAACTGGTCGGCCTAGGTGGAGTCATAAGGGAGGGTGAAATATGCCCAGAGGCCCTCACCCTGCGCCCAGATCCGGAAGCTGAGCTCCCAGCTCCGGAACTGCTCGCCGGCCTGAAGCGGCGGCGGCGGCGTCTCAAAGTCCTTCTGCCTGCGGCAAGCACCCGGAGTGGGGCCAAGGACGGAAGTGACTATCTGCCGCTGGCATTGAGTCTGCTACTGTGCCAGGTAGTACGTGGCAGCATACACAGCTAGGCTGGCGTGCCCTGGAGGGACGAACGATGGTGGACCACTGGTGGCAGTCCGGGCGGCTACCGGCAATAGCGCAGCAAGCTGCTGCGTCAGGGCAGCGAGCTGTTGCTGAAGAGCCGCAAGGGGGTCAAGATTACCGCCGACGACACCAGCGGGCGGCAGCTGCTGCTCTTGCTGCTACTACTGCTGTTGTGGAGGGGGCAGCTGCTCCTGCTGCTGCGGCGGTGGCTGCTGCTGTATGGGCGGCGGCTGCTGCTGCAGCGGCGGTGGCGGCTGCTGTTGTAGGGGCGGCGGCTGCTGCTGCTGCAGCAGCGGTGGCTGCTGTTGTATGAGAGAAGGCTGCTGCTGTAGCGGCGGCGGCTGCTGCTGGAGAGGCGGTGGCTACTGCTGCTGCTGTAATGGCGGCGGCGGCGGCAGCTGCTGGTCCTGTGGCGGTGGCGGTTGCTGCTGCTGCAGCGGCGGCGGGTGCTGCTGCTGCTGCTGATGCTGCAACAAGCGCTACAAGAAAGAAGGGGTGGGGGTCCCCCCATCAGAGGAGGACCCCCCCTCGCCTGGACTATCAGCCATGCCTTGGTGTCCATTTTCTTTTTTTTCTTGTTGTAGGTGCTTTCCCCCTTGCCCTTTGTTCCCTTCCTTTTTTTTTCTTTTTTTTTTCTTGATGATGTCAGCAGTGACATCAGCAGTGACGTCAGCAGAGGGATGCTGACGTCAGAAGCGGGGAGTGTTGGGGTCGCCGCTGCTGTTGTTGGTGCTGATGCTCCTATAGCTGCCGCTACTGCTGCTGCTGCTGCTGCTGTTGCTACTGTTGCTGCTGCTGCTACTGCTGCTGTTGCTGCTGCTGCAGCTGCTCCTACTGTTGCTGCTGCTGCTGCTGCCGCTGCTGCTGCTGTTGCGGCAGCTGCAGCTGCTGCTGCTGCTGCTACTGCTGCTGTTGCTGCTGCTGCTGCTGCTACTGTTGCTACTGCTCCTGCTGCTACCATTGTTGCTGCTGCTGCAGCTGCTGCTGCTGTTGCTGCTGCTGCTGCTGCTACTACTGCTCCTGTAGCAGCTGCTGTTGCTGCAGCTACTGATGCTACTACTGCGGGTGCTGTAGCTGCTGTTGCTCGTGATGCAAGCTGCAGCAGCAGTTGTGCCTACTGGTGCTGCAGCAACAAGCTGCTGCAGCTTGCTACAGCAGTTGAGAGCTACTACTATTGCTGCGGGCTACAACAGCTGCTTGCTGCAGCTGCTACGGGCTGCAGCAGCTGCTCGCTGCAGCTGCAGTCTGCTGCAGCGGGGGTGGGGGATTTTTTGTGTTCCCCTTTTTTTTGTTTTCTTGTTTTTTCTCTTGTCACAGCGGGTAGCAGCCCGCTGTCTGGTGCGAGCAAGGGGCTGCTGCTCGCCCAGCAGCAGCAAACTGCTGCTCGCTGGTAGCAGCGGGCTGCTGCTCGTTGGCAGCAGCGGGCTGCTGCTCGCTGCTCGCTCGTTGCGAGCAGCGGGCAGCAACAGCCGCGGCCGACAGCTGCTGCTGCTGCTACTACAACTGTCAGCTGCTGCAGCTCACTGCAGCAGCTGTTGTAGCCCGCTGCTACTGCTACACGCTGCTGCAGCTGCTACGTGCTGCTGTTGCTGCGTGCTGCTACTACGGGCTGCTGCAGCCGGCTGCTACTGCGAGCTGCTGCTGCTGCTGCACGCTGCTGCTGCTGCTGCACGACGCTGCTGCTGCTGCACGCTGCTGCTGCTGTTGCTACAAGCTACTGCTGCTGCAGGCTGCTGTTGCTACTGCTGCGAGCTGCTGCTGCTGCTGCTGCTGCTGCGAGCTATTGCTGCTGCTGCTGCGAGCTACTGCTGTTGCAAGGTGCTGCGAGCTGCTGCTTCTGCCTGCTGTTGCTGGTGGTGCAAGTCACTACACCTGGGTGACGTTGCCGCGTGCGTCGTCGCCCACAGCCGTCAGACGCCGCCTGCCGCTCACCTCCTCGCGTCACGCGTGGGGGTCAGTGCTGCCGAAAATTTTTGGCAGCATTTCCCCTAGCCCAGTGCCCGTGGGTAAAATTCTGATGCCGCCACCAGGAGTGTCAATGCTGTCGGAAAAAATCCGGCAGCATTTCCCCTGCATTGGCGCGTATTGGAAGTCCGCCGGCGTGTTTGGCACCTGTTCGCCAGTCTTCTGCTACTGCTGCTACGCTCTGGCTCTGATACCAAGCTGGAAACTATGCAGCATGTTGGGGCAGCAGCATTGTTGATGCAGCGTGCGGGCTTCCACGCTCGTTGCTTCAGTCAGCTGCCCCCTCAGTCTGCTGCTCTAGAGTCTAAGTCTGGAAGCTCTGGGTTTTGCTACTCAGAAACGCGCGCGCCAGAGTTAGCGCCAGAAAGCAGCTGAAAACTGACAATGACTGAATAGGAATGAAGAATGAACAGTAATGGGGGACCCCTCCAAGTTCTAGCCCCCCCCCCCCCCCAGCTCTGTAGAGCTTGTTACTCAGTTCATCAGCCAATCAGAAAATAGCTCAGTTCAGGCTGGCAGGTTTTCTCGGTGAGGCCTGCCAGGCAGTCAACAGCCCAAAACCCGGGCGTCGTCCGTTTTGCCTAAAAACTGGACCATGCCATAATACCGACGCTGCAAACGCAGCCGTGCTGTCAGAATCTGCTAGAAAAATAGTAGCGAGGAGTTATGGCAGCCTAAACCCAGATAGTGTCCACGACGGTTTATGCTGCCAAACAAGGTCATGCAACACGCAACTAGGACCCTAGGCAATGCACGACGACGCAGGCACGACAGTACTTGCTAGACGCATGCAGACAGCGACTGCGGCGGCAGTGACTGCCGGCAGTGCGACCGCCAAGGAGGCCTGCCGATGGAGCTGAACACGTCGCCGGAGAGAGGAGGCTCCAGCGAACAGCGAGACGACCTCAGCGTGCGTCGGCTCCACCGGACAACACTCCACCGGCGTTGAGTCTTGCCGTCAATCATCTGCACGCTGATGTACACAAGCCCGGAGGACACAACAGAGCACAATGAGCGCAAACAACCAAGAGACTACCCGCTTGGAGCTGACCGACCACTGTTCCAGAGCCCCAGATGCCACCGGGACTCTTTGCTGTGTCTTCTATGTCTTGCAGGCGCCTTTCGGCGGACTGGCCATGAGGCCTATTTGCATGTTTTTGCATTCTATGCTCACTGTCAATCAATGGATGCATGCATGTGACCAGTCGCTGCGTCCGTCTTTTGATTCTGCACGTCTAGGTTCAGACGACGTAGGATTTTGACATGTGTGCACAGAGTAACGGCCATAACAGTGGTTTTGGGCCGGTTTNCGTTGCGTACGTCTTTTGATTCTACACGTCTAGGTTTAGACGGCGTAGGATTCTGACTTGTGTGCGCAGAGTTACGGCCAAAACAGTATTTTGGGCCGGTTTTAGGACAGCCCTTGGACTGCCGCGTGCGACACCCGCCGTGCGCCGCGGCAGGTATTTATGCCCTGGACCTGTCAGTTGTCATTCCTCTCTGCATATGCTATATTGAAGCATTCTGACACTTTGACTTGTGTCTCCTAGCCAAACCCTTGCCGTTGTGTGTACGACCTGTGACTGTCGTCACCGTTTGACAAGGCACTGACGCCCGGTCAGCGGCCGTATTGCTAGGAAGCTTCTACGCACTTTCTCATGGTATCAGAGCAGTGAGACAGATCTCACTGAGTTGCGCAGCAGAGACACAGCAAAGCAGCAGTAGTGAGAGTCACCACTGCAGCAGATCTTCTGGGACTTGCTGGAGACGGCCGGTCGCCGTCCGCGTACTCCACCCACCACGTGAGATCGCAGCTGCTGAGGCAGCAGCAGCGCGTACCACCACGCAGAGGCGTGTGGCGGCTGCGGTGCGTGCAGCCGCCACTCCCCCCCCCNACGACGGTTTATGCTGCCAAACAAGGTCATGCAACACGCAACTAGGACCCTAGGCAATGCACGACGACGCAGGCACGACAGTACTTGCTAGACGCATGCAGACAGCGACTGCGGCGGCAGTGACTGCCGGCAGTGCGACCGCCAAGGAGGCCTGCCGATGGAGCTGAACACGTCGCCGGAGAGAGGAGGCTCCAGCGAACAGCGAGACGACCTCAGCGTGCGTCGGCTCCACCGGACAACACTCCACCGGCGTTGAGTCTTGCCGTCAATCATCTGCACGCTGATGTACACAAGCCCGGAGGACACAACAGAGCACAATGAGCGCAAACAACCAAGAGACTACCCGCTTGGAGCTGACCGACCACTGTTCCAGAGCCCCAGATGCCACCGGGACTCTTTGCTGTGTCTTCTATGTCTTGCAGGCGCCTTTCGGCGGACTGGCCATGAGGCCTATTTGCATGTTTTTGCATTCTATGCTCACTGTCAATCAATGGATGCATGCATGTGACCAGTCGCTGCGTCCGTCTTTTGATTCTGCACGTCTAGGTTCAGACGACGTAGGATTTTGACATGTGTGCACAGAGTAACGGCCATAACAGTGGTTTTGGGCCGGTTTTAGGACAGCTCTTGGACTGCCGCGTGCGACACCTGCCGTGCGCCGCGGCAGGTATCTATGCCTTGGACCTATCATTTGTCATTTCTCTCTGCATATGCTGTATTGAAGCATTCTGACACTGTGTCTTGTGTCTCCTAGCCAAACCCTTGCCGTTCTGTGTACGACCTGTAACTGTCACTGGCTGTGTTGCTAGGAAGCTTCTACGCATTTTCTCACTAACTGCATTCTAAACAGTAGTTGAGTGTAAGGGGTGTTGTGCTTTGTGCCGTTCCTGTACAGTTTACTGTGACCACTCGGCCGTGTCCATACTCGTGCAGATCCCTGAGGCAGGCGGCCCTGGTGACACCGGCGTGACGACAGGCGGCGGACTACCCGTCTGGAGCTGACCGACCATTGTTCCAGAGCCCCAGATGTCACCGGGACTCCTTGCTGTGCTTTCTACGTCTTGCAGGCGCCTTTCGGCGGACTGGGCATGAGGCCCATTTGCATGTTTTTGCATTGTATACTCGCTNACCACGCAGAGGCGTGTGGCGGCTGCGGTGCGTGCAGCCGCCACTCCCCCCCCCCAGCCGCAGCAGCAGAGCAGCAGTAGCAGAGGCGGCGGCGGCAGCCGCGCAACAGCAGCGCAGCAGTAGCGGCCGCCACAGCAGCGTGGCAGCACCGGCGGCAGTAGCAACGCAGCAGCGGCGTCGGCAGCAGCAGCGCAGCAGCGGCAGCGGCACAGCAGCAGCAGCGGCAGCCGCGGCAGAAGCAGCAGCGCAGCAATGGCAGCAGCAGCAGCGCGCGGCGGCGGCAGCCAGCAGCAGCGCGCGGCGGCGGCGGCTAGCACCAGCTGCAGCGTGCAGCAGCAGCGCCGCGCGCAGCAGCAGCAGCGCAGCCACCGCTGCCACCGCTGCACACGCAGCTACACAGCTGCTGCTGCAGCTGACAGCGTAGCTGCAGCAGCAGCTGGGCGGAAGCTGCTGCGCAGCTTCCGCAGAGCTGCCGCGCGCCACCGCGCAGCGGCAGAACCGTGACAAGAGAAGAAAAAAAAAGGACGGGACGAGCTAACGTCCGCATTGTTCGTTGCTGACGTCATCAGGTCGTGCTGAAGTCAGCAACCACTTGCTGACGTCAGCATTACACTTCGCAAAATTTTCAACCGAAAAGTCAAAAGTTGCCAGCGTTTCAACTCCTCGAGAAACGCAGACGGTTCTGAAATCTGGCAAACTTGACCTGTCGTCCCATCGTGAGCGACGACATGAGTTCGCCCGACGACAAGGACAAGGGACCAGGTGATCCCTCCTCCTCTTCTTCAGGGGTATTGAGCCCTCACTCGCAGGCCATTGAGGACCTGCGCAGCCAGCAGGAGGAGATGCGTCGTCTGCAGCGAGAGTAGACTGACGCGATTCGCACGCTGATTGAGCTTCTGCGCGCTCAGTCCACGGCTCCTCCGCGGACTTCTGAGGGAGCTGCCGGCGTTGTGGCCTCCACCCAGCACTCAGCTCAGGTGCCCGTGACAGGTGCCCCGCCTGCTTCACCTCCTGGTGTAGTCTCCCCACCACCTGAGGACCTTCTTGATGACGAGCCCATCATGCCAGGCTTTGAGGATGACTCGCAGGAGCGGGAGATTCGTCTTCTACAGGAGCGCCTCCATCAGCTGCAGACGGGTATCCGACCTCCACCCGTCTCTCCGATACGACCGTCACCTGACTTCCCCAGTGATCATCCCCTTCCAGGAGTTTTTCCCGTCACTCGCCCTCCTCAGCCTGCGGCTGCTCTCCCCACGGAGCGGCAGCCAAAGGACTTTGAGGCACCACCTCCACGGTACATCAGCGAGGATGGATTTGACTGCTGGGAGATCTTGTTTCAGGTGTGGGCCACTTCTGAGGGAGTTTGGCCTTACTACCACAGCCCATACCAGTCTACAGATCCAGCACAGGTGCTGACAGCAGCCCGGGCCATGCGAGGGCTTCTCTACGCCATGCCACGCGAGACTGTCGTTGACTTCCGTCCCTTCCTCGGCGAGGCTGGCACAGGCACCGGAGCTGATCCTCGTGGAGGCTGGGATCTGGCGTTGTCCCTACTGGCTGCAGAGACGCACGCCACGCGTGCGTCACACATTCGTGCTTTTCACTCTCTCCGTCAAGGACCAGCGGAGCCTGCAGCGGATTACTGGCAACGCGCCATGCGTATCTACACGTGTCTGGGGACCTCAGGGGGCACACAGCTGTGGGCGCTTCGGGCGATCATGCTCGGAGTTCGCCTGGAGTACACCGACATATTCACACGGTACAGCGACGCTGCTCTCGAGCCTTTCTCCACCACCCTGCAGCTGCTCCCGTGGGCCCATCAGCTTTTCCTCCAGGTGACGTCGGCTCGCGAGGCAGCAGTAGCACATCAGGAGACTTCTCTCGCTGCAGCAGTCCTCGCCTCACCCCCATCTTCCCGCCTGCAGTCACCCTCACCTTCCTCCATCACGACCTCATCTTCCTCCTCTTCTTTGACCCCGTCTACACCCACACAGACGCAGGGCGTTGCAGCAGCCGCCCAGGGGAAGAAGAAGAATAGGAAGCGCGGATCGGGTCAGCAGCAGGCGTCATCTAGTGGTAACAGTGGCCGCTCCGTGCACTGCTACAACTGTGGAGGTGCCCATCGCTACACCGAGTGCCAGCAGCCACTCGATTGGGAGCGCATCACTCGCGGACTTCAGGCTGCCCATGCTGCTCGCACCGCGTCCGGCACGTCGACCGCACACTCCTCTGGACGCGCGGCGACTACGACTACAACTGTTCCTGCATCCTCACTGGCGAGCAGCAATGATCCAGACCCACGTGACCGCACCATCGCCGAGCTTCGTCATCTTCTGGCGCTTTGCTTTTAGGGAGGTGCGAGTGTGTTGTCATCGTCGAGTGGGTCACAGACTACTTGTTCGTCCGTCCTCGTGACTCGTGATGACACGTGTGGGGGAGCACAGTCCGCATGTGATGATGATGGGCCTGACTGTACTGACTGGGTTCATGAGTCTCACCTTCGTGATGCACGTCGTTCCTTCCCACTGACGGCTCAGCGTCCCTCTAATGCCGAGTGTTCTATTGCTCGTTGTACAGTGACGTCCACCAGTCGTGACTCCGATGGCACTTGGATCATTGATTCCGGTGCCACTCACCACATGACGTGTCCGACACTGTGTCGAAGCTCATCCGGACACAGCCCGCTCTTGGTCTTGACGTGGCTTCTTTCGAGAAGCCACCCAAGACCGACTGTCTTTTTTGCGCTCAGGGTAAGATGCACCGGTGCACTTACCCTGACTCGCGTTCTCAAGCGCTAAGACCCCTCGAGTTGGTCCACTCGGACCTGCTCAGTCCTCTCCCGGTCGAGTCGCTGTCCGAGAGGGGCCGGTATGTTCTAACGTTGACTGATGACTTCACCCGGATGCGGTGGGTCTACAGTCTGTGTCAGAAGAGCGACGCCGCCCTTGCAGTTCAGCTCTGGCTCGTGATGGCTGAGCGTCAGTCTCGCCACACGTTACATACCTTTCGCTCAGATCGCGGCGGCGAGTTCCGCGGCGAGATGGACTCCTTCTTTGCTGAGCACGGCATTTTTCACCAGGTCTCCGCTCCTGCTATCCCACAGCAGAAGAGTGTATCCGAGCGCTGGAACCGCACCATGGAGGATGCGGTCCGCGCCATGCGGTCTGAGTGCGGTCTCCCGAAGTCCTTCGCATTCGAGGGCTTTGCCTACATGACTTGGGTCTGGAACCGCCTCCCGCATGGTCCGCTTCCGGATCATGTTACACCGTACAAGCTCTGGTTTGGCCACCGTTCCGATCTTCGTCTCGCACGCGTCTGGAGATCCCTGGCCTCCGTATGGTACACCGAGGACCAGCAGGGGTCCAAGGTCTCCCCTCGGGGTCGCTTGTGTGCCTTCATCGGCATCTCCCCGCGGTTGAAGGCCTGGCGCTTTTGGGACCCCACTCGCCGTCGTGTCATTTAGTCCCGTGACGCGCTGTTTTTTTAGTCCCTCACATACCGTGATCTGACTTCGATCACAGCGCTCTCTGCATCTCATGTCCCTTCCTGTGAGGGTCCTCGGTGGATGGGGGAGACCTCTTCGCCAGCGACCATTCCTCGCCAGGCTGATGTGTCCGCTCGAGTCCCCTCTCGATCTCCAGCACTTGATGATCCGGCTATCATTGCCGTTGGTCCAGAGATCCCACCTGTCCAGCCTGCTTCGCACCGCACAGGTACCGCTGCTCCCACGCCTCTTCCTGCATCACCCTCTGTGTCCACTAGCACTCCTGTTCCAGCGTCTGACCCAGCCCAGCCCACTCCTGTCTCTACGTCTGCTGACACTCCAGTCTCACTGTCCGGGCCAGCCTTGCCCGCTGTCATTCCCAGCTCAGTGTCCCCCACACACGCATCTCCGCGCACGACATCTCTGACCGCCTCGTCTCAGCCCTCACCAGCTGTGGTCGTATTTGTCCCTGTGGTCATACCTATTCCTGAGCCTGAGGTGCGCCCCTCGACCTCCGCTTACTCCCGTGAGCCCGGTGGTCGCCTTCGACCACTAGATTTTGGAGCTCAGCGAGCGTCAGGTTCCGGACCCAGACGTTCCTCTCGCAGCATCGCGAGCGGTGATCCAGGCACAAAGGCCTTAGGCCTGAATCTCCGCACTGAGCTTTCAGAGGTACACCCAGCATGCCCCATAGGGCACGACCTGGTCACTCGCGAGTTCCATATCGCCTGTGACGTAGCAGCTGATCTCGTGACCGTCAGGTCAGACACTGAGGCGTGTGCACTTGCCACGCAGAGTTCCCCCTCTATGGCGCCGTACCCGCGCACATTGAAGGAGGCTTTCTCATCGCAGGATGCTGATGCCTGGCGAGCTGCTTGCGAGGATGAGCTTCGAGCTATCCGAGAGCACGGAGTCTACGAGCTGGTCGCCCTTCCCCCTGGGAGGAAGGCGATTCAGGTCAAGTGGGTCTTTCGCAAGAAAGTGAAGCCAGATGGCTCACTGGAACGCTACAAGACCCGCTTGGTCGTCAAGGGGCTCTCTCAGATTGAGGGAGTTCATTACACTGACACCTTTGCCCCTGTCGGCCGCATGACCTCAGCACGAGCTCTGTTCGGTGTAGTAGCTCAGCATGACTGGGAACTACACCAAATGTATGTGAACAACGCGTTCCTCCATGGCTCTTTGGATGAGGAGATCTACATGGCTCAGCCACCTGGCTTTGAGGACGGTGACAAGGTCTGGCGCTTGCGCAAGTCCTTGTACAGCCTCAAGCAGTCTCCACGGTGTTGGAACCGGGAGATCACTGGCACCTTGACTCGCGCAGGATACGTACAGAGCGAGGCAGACCCCTCACTCTTCATCCAACCGACACCCGAGCGGTTAACCGCCAACCTGGTCTATGTTGATGACCTTCTGATCGCGTCTCCGTCGCTGGAGGCCGTGAAGGAGGCCAAGGCTGTCCTACAGACCGCCTACAGGATGAAGGACCTCGGTCCTGCATCGGTGTTTCTTGGTATGGAGATCGTGCGAGATCGCAGACATCGGACACTGTTGCTGCATCAGGCCTGATACGCACGAGTTGTGCGGGAGCGCTTCAGCGATCTCCTTGGTGCAGTGCCTACTGCTTCCAAACCACTCACACCTGATGGGCAGGATGCCCTGAAGGTGGATGACCCTACACAGCTGGGGGAGACAATGGACGTGACCTTGTACCTCCGTCTCATCGGATCTCTGATGTACCTGGCCACTACCACGCGTCCCGACATCGCGTTCGCCGTCAACCTCCTCGCTTAGTTCTCGCAGGCTCCACGTGCGAGAGCTCTTCACGCGGCTGTGCGAGTGGTACGGTACGTGGTTTCCACGCCGTATCTCGGACTCTGCTTTCGTCGGCAGTGTTCGGTGGTTCTTGACGGCTACACTGACAGCGACTGGGCTTGGAGTCCTGACGGGCGCAGTCGCACTGGATACGTGTTTCTGCTCGGTGGTACCGCGTTGTCCTGGCGAAGGGGGAAGCAGGGCTGCATCGCACGTAGCTCGTCGGAGGCAGAGTATGTGGCTTTGGGGGCAGGGGCTGCTGAGGCAGTTTGGCTGCAGCGCTTGTTTCTTGAGCTTGGGCAGTCAGTACCCGCCATTGTGCTGCGTTGCGACAACCAGAGTGCTCTCGCCATCGCAGAGAACTCTTGTGTTTTTCATGCTCGCACAAAGCACATTGCGGTTGAGCATCACTTCGTTCGTGATCTGGTGGAGCGACGCGTGATCTCCATCATGTGGGTTGGCACTGACTTGCAGCGAGTTGATTTCTTGACGAAGGCACTTGCCCGCGGGAAGTTCCTGGTGGCCATTCGTTCTGTTAGGCTTCGCCCCGTGCGTGACAGTGGTTGAGTGTGGGATGTACGTTGCCGTCTCATCTGTCTGTGTCACTCACTATGTGGTAGTACCAGTGCTGCACGCGTATGGACATGCGTACCATCGGGTCATGGGGGAGTGTTGTGCTTTGTGCCGTTCCTGTACAGTTTAGTGTGACCACTCAGCCGTGTCCATACTCGTGCAGATCCCTGAGGCAGGCGGCCCTGGTGACACCGGCGTGACGACAGGCGGCGGACTACCCGTCTGGAGCTGACCGACCACTGTTCCAAAGCCCAAGATGTCACCGGGACTCCTTGCTGTGCTTTCTACGTCTTGCAGGCGCCTTTCGGCGGACTGGGCATGAGGCCCATTTGCATGTTTTTGCATTGTATACTCGTTGTCAGTCGATGGATGCATGCATGTGACCAGTCGTTGCGTGCGTCTTTTGATTCTCACGTCTAGGTTCAGACGGCGTAGGATTCTGACATGTGTGCGCAGAGTTACGGCCAAAACAGTGTTTTTGGGCCGGTTTTAGGACAGCCCTTGGACTGCCCCGTGCAACACCCGCTCTGCGCCGCGGCAGGTATTTATACCCTGGACCTGTCAGTTGTCATTCCTCTCTGCATATGCTATATTGAAGCATTCTGACACTTTGACTTGTGTCTCCTAGCCAAACCCTTGCCGTTGTGTGTACGACCTGTGATTGTCGTCACCGTTTGACTAGGCACTGACGGCCGGTCAGCGGCCGTGTTGCTAGGAAGCTTCTACGCACTTTCTCAAGGGGTACTATACTATGCGCACGCACGCCGAAGCAGTAAAGTGAATGCTGCATGGCTGACTATGCTGGTCAGGAAACCGGCTCATCCTTGCGTTCGGGTTGTCCATCGCCGGGGATGAGGCCAGTAATGAAATACCAGTCATGAAGGACCCACAAGTTGCAGTGGGGGCTTGACCTAGTCCAAAGACTCATCTGTCTTCCAACAGGTTGGGCAACTGGTTGGGAAACTGGTAAGGTCACTAAGTTCTGTCTCGGAAATGCATTGACCTGGGCAATGCCGCAATGTCAGAACTCAGCATCTGCTAGTCAGAGCAGATCCAAACATAGCCTGGACACTGCTGATCCCACCTGACAACTGTCGCTGTAACAGCATATCATAGGTCAAGCGAGTACCTTCAACCACACCATTCTTCTAGTCCCCTAACTAAGAACCAAGTGTCACAACATTCACCTTCATGTGATTGAAAATGTAGACACAATTGAAATGCAGCTGTGGAAAATAACAGTAAATGTGGACAGGAAGGACAGTTTGTGTTTCAGGAATGAGGCATGAATGCAATCTGAATTCATGCAAGTGTACTGAAGAAACAGGGAAGATTTGTAATCAATATACAAAAAGAATGCCGGAACCTAGTGTTAGAAGCCGTCGTGCTGCTCTTCGTGCAGTCACCCAGTCTCGCAGGACATGAGCAGCCAGCAAAAGCAGACTACGGTGAGTGAAAAAAAAAACCAGCCTCGAGAACCTGTTGCAGGTGTTCTCCCGAAGTCTGATTTTGCTGCCAACCCATCCAGGTAGCGTGTAAAACTCAAAAGGAAACAAAAAACGTATTTCTCAGGACACATCAGATGACCCTGTCAGGTGCTGCTTTCTCCTCCGCTCCCGATCACCATCAGCTTCGCACTTGCAGCCTTGAACGCCTGCCACAGCCTACCCTGCCGAGCCTCTGCCTCCGCATTCGCCATCGGCCTATCCACCTCTGCTCCCACGTGCACCGCGACTGCAGAATCCTTTTGGCTCGATGCTGAGAGGGGGCTCAGAGGCACAGTCGAAGGTGGGGGCAGCGATGGCAGTGCGTCATCTTCTGCCGACGTGCTCCTCAACGGAGAGATGCTGCCGGCAGAGGCGAGAAGGCCCGTTGAGGCGGAGGCAGCAGATGACGCTGCTGCTGCTGCTGGAGCCATTGCAGGGACGGAAGCGGGGGGGGTGGCCTTCATCTCACTCTGCACGCTGTTCAGAAAGGGAAGTAGACAGGTAGGCTCAGATCTCCTCAAGACGCTGCGGCTGAGTAGGGACGGACCTGCGCACATTCGCCGCTTCAGTGTAGGAGGCTGCGACGGTTGCAGAGCAGGATGCGACTCAGTAGACGAGATATGAGAGAGAGCGGTTGGGCAGTCGGACTGCAGAAGGGCCGGAGACGAGGCGACTGCAACGGGTCCGAGAGGAGAGATCGGCAGCGCGGCCGGGGGCAGAGCGAGACCATTGAGGCCAGGAGTGGCGGTATCCACGTCAGCAAACCGAGAGGGAGGCGGAGTGGAGAGGAAGAACGGAGAGGGTGAGGCCACAGGGAAGGGAGGAGACCGCGGAGGGGTGCTGAAGCAACTTGGGCCCGAGGGACTCCAAGGGCAGTTGCTCCACTGCTCTGCGAGGGTCCCCAGCACTCCCGAGGGAACAGGGGTGGCAGGAGTCAGGCCGGCTGAAGAGGGGAAGGGGCGCATCCTCGGCGGTGTGCAGAGAGGGCCAGCGCTGGCCTCAGTGGGTGGAGCGAGGGGGCGGCGGACAGGGGACTGTGGGGGAGTCTGCAACGGCAGCTGCTGCTGTTGCGTCCGACTGAAGACCTGCTCGCCCTGCCGCTGCTGCTGCAGCTGCTCCTGCTGTCGTGTTTGATGCAACGTCGAAAGTGATTGCTGCTGCTGCTGCTGCTGCTCTTGGCGCTGCTGCTGTGATCCAGGTTGCGCCGGGATGAGTACCCTGCGCACGATCCTGCCCCCCAGCGTGTGCATGCGCAGCCATGGGTGCTTCAACACCATGTGCGCAGACGGTCGCGCGTCGGGGTTGCGTTTCAGCATCGACCGCACGAAGCTCTGTACATACGACGGCAGCGAGTCCCATGGCCCGCCCGCCACTTCCGGCGAGCCGTCCGCCGCCAGAGGAAGGTCGGCGCTCGTGAGGGGAGGGGAAAGAAGGCCCTTTGCCCCTTGGTTGGGGTGAGCCAAGCCTCCTCCCCCTTCCCTCGACACGTGCGCGGCGACGAGAGAGGGAAAGGGGTGGCGGCCGCAGAGGAGGATGTAGAGGATAACGCCTAAGGACCACACATCGGCTTTGAAGTCATATTCCTCGTGGTGCACCTCCGGGGCCATGTACAGAGCGGAGCCGGCCGTGCCGCGGGCGCGCTCTGACGGCCCTAGGACAAGCGCGAGTCCGAAGTCCGCGAGTTTGACACGTGACACACGCCGGCTGCGTGCCGCACATGAGGAAGCACCCGACAGTCCTGCAGCGTCCGAGGATGTGCGAGCTGGTTCCCCTGCTACGTGCGAAGGGATGGAAGAGCTAGGGGAAGAGGAGAGCCGGCGAAGGGCGGACGTGGAGGAAGAGGAAGAAGAGGGGCATGTGAGGAGGATGTTCTCCGGCTTGAGGTCTCTGTGAAGAACGCCACTGGAGTGGCAGAAGGCGACGCCAGACGCGATTTCCGCGAAGCACCGCGCGGCGTCTGATTCCGCCATGCTGCCCCTGCGCGTAACCTCCTGGTACAGCTCTCCTTCCTCGCAGAAGTCCATGACAAGGCGCACAGAAGCTTCGTCCTCATACAGNGAGGCGCCGTCGCCGCAGAGGCCTCGAGAGCCTGGGGCTCGGCGGGGTGTGGGATTTGGAGCGAATGTTGGACAGCGGTGGTGGGCCCGGTACAGAGCCGCTTTGCTGGTGGTTCGACAGCCATGGCGCTTGAGTGAGACCTGCTCTGACTTCGGACACGGGACGCCGGAACGCGCTGTAAGAGAGCGGTCGCGTGTTCCCGGGAACTTGATACTGGAGTGGAATCACAGATGACGAAAGCCGCTCCAGGATCTGCCCTACATGAGGCGGCGGCTGTACGGATTCAGGACTAGTACAAACCCTGGTCACCAGACTGAAAGAAACCACGGGGTACTTCACGCGGTAGTCGGCAACCGAAGTGCAGTGGTGGCAGAAGGAGCATAAGACGGTAGGAGCTGCCGGCAGGAGCCGTCGGCGGGGACCGGTGAGACGCTTTTTGCTTGAATTCGTCCGCGAGGGTTTTGCCAGGGTGGCTGGAGAGCGCAGGGTCAAGCCGGCGAGGACAGCTGTGAGCTTCTCATCCATGAGGATGTCTTGAACCCTGAGGCGATTGTTCTCATTGCAAAAGACGCGTTCACGGAATTTTCCGCCAAACACCCATGTGTCAAACGACGGGTTTCGCAGTTGTTGAGATATGTTCCGCAGGACCGTGCGACGCGCTGAGGACCGTATCGACTTGACCAACCGCGTGCGAAATCTAACCCAGAACGCTGCACCAAAAAACGCTGCACGGTGCAAACTCAACCGTGTATTGGAGAGTTTAGAGGGGATTTCTAGGCTAAAATAAGGGTTCTTAGTGCNGGTGAGCGCGGCAGCAGTAATCTTCACGGTGTGCTCTCACCACGAGCACGAGACGTGGCATCAAGCTTGCTGCCAGGAGGAACCTACGGCGAATGGCCGCGAACCTGCAGCTGACGCGACTAGGAGGAAGGGAGAGGAGAGCGACGAACAGAAAAGATCAGTACGAGAGAGAAGTGAGCTGGGAAAAGCTATCCGTTAAGGCGCGGAGGGCAGTAACGACCTTGCTCAAGGGAACGTGATATCCATTCAAAAAACTCCCTCACTGTTGCCACGAAGGGTCTTGACAGAATTCAGGAACGGTTTTTTTTTCTCTGGCAATTTGCTCGGGGAAGGTGTCGGCTGCGGTCGGTGGCATGTCTGCTGGGCCGACGCAGCGGACGGCCGAAGGATGGACAGCAAAGTGCGGTATAGACGTTCAATTGGATTCGGATTCCTCCAGTCGTCGCTGTTCTAGGGATGAAACAACCTGCGGACTCATCGTCTCGAGCGGTGCGAGCTAAATGCCTCCGGACCCGAGCAACAAATCTTGGTGGGATGCTTTTTCACCTAGTCCCGGTTCAGAAATCGGCTAACATAGTTCGTGGTTCGAACTTAGCGGCAGCGCGCATAGACAAATTACACAACCGCGCGCGGCAACCGTAAAGACAAATTGGTCAGAACGTCTAGGAGAATTTTGCGCGCGTAATGACTAATTATTCCATGATATCACACTAATTAGTCATTGGCTTCGCAATCTAAAAGATTTGAACCAAACTTGTGCCTCTCACTTGTGACACATGTATGCTGAGTCCATGGCGCGCACGGCAAAACAACGGCAATTTTTTACAAGTACATGTACACTCATATGTCACGTCAGAGTTCATTTGACACCATGGATTTTTCACAACACAGTGCTCTTGCACGCCATGCCCTCATCCATCACATCACAAAGATACACACACAAATGTTAAAACTACTCAACGATCTCATCTCATCCCTCATTCTATGTATTTTTTGCTGCCTCAGCCGACGCCGCATGCATGATGGTGTATTCTACTATCAAGACGGGTTAAACAAACTACGCCATGGACATCCACAGGGCTTGTACAACATGGCACATATGAAGATGTCAACGTGGCGAAGCATCCTCTCTGAATTGACCACCCGTGGACACCGAAAAACTCAAATACATGTAGAGTAGAAGCTCATCATTTTCCTAATGTGCATCTGCCATGCCATATCGACGAGGCAGTTAATGGAAAATCAAGGCGTGATGAAGAGACTATTCATCGTACGTTTTGAGAGGTAGTTTCAGCGCTACAAGAATTGGCTTAGACATTTATTCAATAATGAAAACTTAAAGATCCAACATTCACTACGTGGGATCGGCGACACAACTACGTCCCATTTATTATATTATGTCAGAGCCATATATGGTAACCACAGTGTAGTGGTCGTCAATCGGATCCAACTAACTTCATACATCAACAAGCATTCTCAAGTTACATAAAACCCTCTTACGGCATGCAATCCTAACAAACCTTTTACTTTCGTGTTCATCGGATGGGAGGTATCCGTGCATCACAAACAAATGATCATAAACGCACTTTGCTATGGTATTCGTTTACCGCTAAACAAGTTTGTGCTTGCCAATGTTGCGTATCTACAAGGCTATAAACCAATACCCACATTCAAAGGAATTATGTACCATTTACAAGAGTTAAGTGCAAGTTAACTTCAAACTATTTTGGTAGATGAGCTCTTTAATCCATGCCACACATCCACACAATCTTGCATCGAATGGGCGTTTGATGTTCTCAAAGCTCATTTTAGGATTTTACAAAGTGTGCCATGTTATGAAGTCAAATTTTAGAGTCCAATTCTCCTATCTTGTTTTTTTATGCAAAAAACAACAATGGCAAGGTAGGAGATCGCGTGTTCAGGTTTAAAAAAGAAAAACAATTGTCATCAAACCGATCCCAAGAGGTGTAAGCGCAACAAGTAGCCACCATGGAGATATTCTCATCAAGCATAATTAAAGAAAAATTGCAAATGTAATGTGGACATCCTACACTATCATTGTTGATCATTTAATAATGAGGTTTGTCATTCATATCATCCATTGTTCCTCTCTTTATAAACGTTGTCAGTGAGAGAAATTGAAACACAATGGTAAAATCCTAAATATACAAAAATAATATATAACATAGAAAGGTCCTAGTGAAATTCTAAATCCTTTGAAATTCAAGTGAGACTTCCCTCTTGCATGGCAATTATACCCTCTATTTCCAACTCCTCCCCAATCCCCTCTTCGTCATCATCGTTCTCCTCACCCTCCTATTCATAATCCTCATCTCTATTAGCATCGTGAGCATCATGCCCTTTGGTGCAACCAAGCAAAGAGTCGATCACAAACGCACATAACCCACACTTTAAGAAAACATAAAGCGTGAACATCTCTTTGTGCTTCTGCGGAACATTGGGAAACTCTACCTTGTCTTTTCCACTCATGGTATTGTCACGACTAACGATGTCAAAAGTCATGGCCCATGGAGTTTTAGGTCCATCGACATGTATCACACACTCGTGACGTGCAAATAACTTCACTAGAGCTACATAACATAACCATGTTCAGATGGCCCTTAAAACAATTATCACAACCATAAAGAACATCTATTGTAGTACCTCATTTCTCATTATGCTTAATACTTCAATAGCCAAGGAACTAACTCCCTCTAGTTTCATGCCTCATTCCAAATGTTTCTCTCCAAACTACAAGAAAAAAAATCAATAATCATGAAATATATCATTGAACATCCATGCCAAATTTTGGAACATAATCCAAAGGAATTCAATAATGATTACCACTCATAATGTCAAACAAACACTTCCCCTTTTATGGTCTCCTAAAAAAGAGACCATGCTTACAAAACGTAAGAGGATGATGCTCAAATTTTCCTTATAAATCATAATATTGTGAAAAAGATAAAACAATGAAAAACAAATTTTTATAATTGTTTTCGTTTCTCAATCAACTTAACAATGATTATGCTTCGACATTGAGAATCATCTTATCAAACTTTCATGAATAAAGGTATGAAATTTTACTATAAGAAATTCCATACTAAAACGAAAACAACAAGACTTTAATTTTAAGCTTCATGTTTAAATCATCCTTCATAGAAGAATTAGAAATACATTGAAAATCATGAAATTTATTTGATTATATTTCAGAGAACATTTTACCAAATTTCATAAAGTTTGTTGTTGAATTAATGTATAATGATTTTCTTATATTCATAAGTCGAAACTCTCATTATTATATAATTTATCTAATAATCCAGGCAAAACAATATACATTTATTCCGTCCTCGAGTGCTGTTACATCAAATTCATAAACTTATCCATGTAGAAGTTTCAAACATTATACCTCGGTAATGAAATAAAATCAATAAGTAAATATCATATGACATTTATGATTATTCGGTATCAATACCTAATCTATATGAGTTGAATTGACATATAAGTTCAATTTGTTGAGGTTGACCTTGTATCCAAGACCATTAGCTCAAAAGCAACTTGTGTTACATTTCATCTGCTTTTGAAGGCCAAAAACATCACTTCCTTAAAAAGAGGGAGGTGAATCTAAAATCAGTGCCTCTAATAGACCTTAAGATGCCATTAAATAATCACTTCTTCAAAAAAAGGAAGCTTGTTGGTCAACCTCCTACTACAACATCCTTCACCCTCTTTGTGACTCTCTGCTTACTAATAACTCTTCAACCTACAGTGGCCCTTTCGCTGCTAAACACCTTTCAGCTTTTAGTCACAATCTATCTTCTTGGTGACTCTTCATCAGGTTTGGTTGGTGCTGTAACCAACGGAGTGGTTATGCAACTAAATACAACCTTCAAGTCCTCAGCTTTGAATAAGGCCCTAACAACCTTAATAGAGGGGATCATTCCATATAATCCATTATGCTTTCACATACCTTTGCAAATTCTCATTTATCCATCACGTTCTATTTTAAAAGCTTCTCCATAGATGACTCGTACAAACCTTTGCATGTGTAAGAAGAAGCCTCTAATTGTAGGGTCTCAAGGAGCCTATAATGACCAAGTCATTGCCTACTCTAATGAAACAAGGGGGTCTTGCTGTTATCCAAGGTCTCTATACTCAACAAGAAAACCATGTTCTCCCTTATTTGAAAGAAAAACAATTGAAAAAACTTGTAATGTAAAAGGAATATCAAAAAAATGTATGGTACAGCAAGGTCCCTAAGCTTAATGCTTAAACACAACCTTCCCCATCTCAGGGAACAACAACTCGCTAAGTTGTTAATGCTCTCGTTACAAGGGCCTTAGCATGGTCACCACACATTCAATTGAATTGGCCTCTAGGTTGTCTAGGGAACCTCCTCTCCATGCTCTTAGCCATTCCAAAACATACTGGGTCATCGAAAGACTTGAGACAGGTAACCAAAGTGCAGCCCAGCTTAGTGGGTTGATGGTGGGGAACCCTAGCAAGACACACACCTTCCTCACCCTCCTAAAGTTGCTAATCGAGAACTACTTAACACATTAGGTTGACAAAGGGAGACTATAGCACATTTCCTTGCTTTTGCTCTTGGCTCTCATGCCGAGACAGAACTCTTGGACCATACATGGGCAACGTCAAGTGAGACAACTCAATCAAGGCTACTTGAGTCTTCCAATTATTTTGACAACCATAGCAAGGTAATCAAGCCTACATGTAGCTAGAGGCGTCCTTTTACTTTTGCTAGAAGACAAATGCTAGACTTACAACAGTCCTGAGATGAGAGCGACTATATAGTCTCAGTGTAAAGCATTGAGTGACAAAGATGGATTGCTTAACGAACTAGTAACGTTCATTGAGTTATGGAAGTTGTTGAATGTTTTGAGTTTCCGGTAAAGTTTCTAGTGAGGTTACAACTTAAGTTTCATGTTGTCTTACTAGTCTTATTAATCTAGTATGCATTTATACTACGCTTCTGGCAAGTGAACAACCTACTTCTTGCGTAATAGGAACTTCTGGCTATAAGGTCGTTGCTTCCTCCACAAGGAATCTTACTGATCTAGGGCACATAGCTTTCTCACAAAGGAAGCTACCTCAAAGTTGACAACTTGGGCGTAGTTCCATTTGTTGAGTTATGCATTCATCACCGACGTAAGGTGATCCCTACACTTAACAACGCATGCAACTGTTGAGACATGCATGTTGTCGCTTACATAGATGGTCCAAACTCTTAGCACAGCATGTAACATTCAAGTCATGCACGTAGTTGTTAGGTAATGCATGTGGTTGTCAATGGAATTTTGCGTCATGGAGACACCACCCGATGTAGGCTGGTCCCTTTTTTCTAGGTTTGCTGGCATGTGCTGATGGAAGTCATTAGATTTTTCAAGTCAAGTGTAACCCCACCCAAACTAGTCTCGGCCAAGTATCGAGTAGCGCTTTCTTCATCTACGGCACATGTGATCAAGTTGCGCCATTAGGCATGCATAGCCTTATAAGCATGGAGTACAAAAATCAGAGCTCCTTTCCCCTTTGGAGCTGGATGTCAAAATTGAAACTGACCTGTACATCAAAGATTCTCTATAAAAGTGGACTTGGTATTATACACATAAAAATTCGTAACTTCGTGTATAAAGCTTCGATTCTCAATCTAGTTACACCATGTCAAATCTATCGCTCAACACAGTTATCGCTCACGTGAACACTATCTTAGGGGGAACCTTTTATTAAGGTGTGTGCCTTTTTTGTTTGATACTAGTACCCTTGCATGTAGTCTTGAAATCGATGGGTTTCAAGAGTTATGTTTACAATTTTCAATGCCGGCAACCCAAGACTCAACAACGCTACACTTGTGGCAATATGCTTGCATCTTGTTTACGGAACTCTTCATATAGTAGTCCATGTGATTAAAATATCCATACAAATGTTTCAATTTCATCCATCCACCCCTTACCCTTCAACATTTGAGTAGAGTTTCACCCATCCACCATTTGAAGATTGGAACATGTACAAACATTATCTTCAAATGATACATTTCACGTTTTACAATGGATTGAGTACTTATCATGATATCCAGCATTGATTGATTCTTGAACATTCTTCATGTTCAATTCAAAACATGGATATGGATGAATAATAGGTTTAGGGTGTGATTTCCATGATGTTCCATGTTTTGTTGAAGTGATTTCATCTTTATGACGTTTTTTTAGTTATCATTGTATTTAAAATATAAAAACATCCCACAATTGGTGGAAACATGTTATTTCACACACAAAATCCATGCAATGTATGATCATAGTTCAAGAGTATAAAGTCAACCGTCCTCATGTTCAGTAATTTCCACATTTAATGTTCTTGATTTATGTTTCATCAGAATTATTGTAAGTGGATGATTTGATCTTATGGATATTGTTATTCTAGTCAAATGTATAAAATATTGCTCAATATATCTGGTTTGTCTTTTTCCATAAAAGTCTTTTACTTGTTGGTACATGGTGTTGCTTTCCTTAGAGGATGTTGTAGTCTCCCATTTAAGAGCACGCAATTCCTTACTTTTTCATTTTTATTCAATTACGTAGATGCATATTAGGGTATGCCTTGACAATTTGTATCCCATACTTTCGAACAAGATCTTGTAATGTTGTCAACTTTGTAGTTTTTCAAAACTCAAAAGGTTGTTAAAGAAACAATGACTTTTGAGTGCATGTCATTAAATTCCCCTTAGTTACATTCCAGGTTTGAGGATTTTGTTTCAGTTTATTCTCCTTTTGAGCTCGAGTGGAAGTTGGGCGCTTCAAATCATGAAACTCAACCATGTTGAAAAATTGAAAAGGGTTTCAATGGACAAACTTTCTTCTTAAATTTAGCCATGCTGATTTTCACAAGTAGAACATAATAATGTGCAAGACAGTTCTGTTTAATCAAGGTCTATTGCTTCAGCTAGCATGATTTCAGAAGTGAAGGCCTTTAAGTGAAGTGTCTTGCATACCGTCAACTTTGATTATAGCCCATGCAAGGTCTTTTACAATCTGTACAACTAGTGTTGGCGCTTTGACAGTGGACCACGCCTATTAATAGAAACGAAATTGACTTCAGAGGATGTGCACAATGCATCAACTTGATGAAAGGATTGTTAACTCAACGATGTAAAACTTCTACATTACAAACACAACCGCAGAAATATGAGGGAAAGTAATTAAAATCTTGAACTGTGATGAATTAGTGATAACTTTTTAAGACATTTGAAACTTTGAAATATCCTTTACATCGTAAGAAATCAAGCAAAAAACAAGTGGAAGATGAAACTGTATGAACATTAAATATATATGAATTGAAGACAATGAGAGTTCAACTACAAATTATAATCCTAAATTTTCCATACATGATACCATGTGAGTATAAAAACTGTCTAGTTATAATGTAATTTACAAGTTTTCCTTTATTCTTTTAGGAAATTTGTCATAGAAAACTCTTTTTTACTTATTAAATCAATCAATAAATGTGAAAATGTTATGTAATATTTTCTGAAAGGCTTATGTGTTATGATATGCATGAAACAATACAAGATACAATTTTAATTCATTTTCAATTTTGAATCAAAAAGGGAATTTTATAAAATTAAAGAACCAAACTATCAAACATATAACATAAGTTATTACCTTTTTGGAGCCATTTAAGTTACCAAAACTGGCCCTAAAAATTTATTGATGAAACAAAGTTTGTAATTTTATGATTTGTTCTTTTGGAAACTAGTGATAAGAACGTATTAACCATGATTTCTTATGCATGAATTTCACGCTTGATATGTTTTGTTTCAAAATAATTTTTCTTTCTTTGAAGTTATGGATTGGCATATCTTCAATTCTTTATTGAGTTTTTCTTTATGTGTTTCACTTACCTAACATTAATTTTGGAACATGTCATCAATATGAATCCTAACAATTAGTTCACCAATATTTGATTTACTGATGCTATGAAAGAATAATTTTTCAATTATAATTGAGTTTAGGCATGCCATTGAAGGTGTATGCAAAATAACATGAAGAGTAGTTGGTTTTGTTACATCAAATTTTAGAATATCTTGTTTAGCCTAATTCTAAAGCTACAAATAGGACTTACGTTTTTCATTGATATAAATTTCACAATTAGAGTAACAAAGTTCGTTTGGTGAATAATTGAATAGATTTTGGAAACATAAATCTTAATATTTTATTTTTTCTTTGTGAGTTCTTTTTTATCATAGTTACTCTGTTGAACAGAGTTTTGCTTAAATTATTTCGAATTAGAACATTATATAAAAATTCAAGGTTGTTTTAAAGATTTTCACGGTACTAAAATAACGATATTGGTTTTATTTTAATCAAGATTGGTTTTATTATATATTAATTCCTTTAGCAAAACGTCATGAGAACTTGGTTTCGTTCAAAATTGTGTAATTTGCAATATAAAATAGCCTTATCTTGAAGGAGCTTGGGTGATGATTATATAATGTCAAGGTTATCATGCTTTGTTTTCTAACATCTCAGTCAGACTTAAGAAGTAGTCCATTGCTTAAAAATTTTGAAAACTTGAATTCTACACTTATCATTGAAAATTTTATTATTTTTCATCGATCATTGTATTTTTATATTATTTTGTAGTGATGATGGATTATTTGAAAAGTCCTATAAAAATATTCACTTTAGTTTGTTTCCTATTTGATAGTACAATTATTGGACAATTGTGAGTACTTCTTTTAAGTTATAAGGGGAGGTTTGGTTGTTATTGAATTAAAAATTTCATATAAATTTCAATGAAATGAATTAGTGTTAAAAATCGATTCTTTTTTCACAATATGTGCATGTTTGAAAGGGTTTTCAAAAATGATTCTTACATTATGCGGGCTAAACGTGATGACATGACCAATATTAGATTCAGATTTTCTCGAATTGAAAGTATTGAATTTCTTGCCACTGCATGGTTTTCAATTGTTTTGAAATTTATTCCTGCCTACAACGGTTAGAATTCTTCCTGTTTTTCCTTTTTTTTCAAGGTGTTTTATTTGCCATGCATGCAAATTTCTACAATGTTGCGGCTACAAGCCCGTTCTGGACCTGAAAAGCTGTCTGATCTCTCGAAAGTCCGTTTCGTTTTAGGTGACAACGTTGTCGGCTACCGATGTGTATAAACTAGTTTTACGAACTTTAAATGTTTTCGCGTGGATATTTGGTGACGGAAATAGTTTGCTAGACACTTCATTTCGAGGCATTCATTTCCGAAGTCATGCGGGCTGGAGCAATGGACCCTTTGAATTATGGATGCCAATTGACTTTCGGATAAGCAAATAACTGTTTTCTTACCCTGCCTACTCGAACTCATTACGTGGGATGAGGTTATAATCCATGGGCACGGTTGCTAAATCGGGGGTGAGGCTGGGTGTCGTTGAAATCGGTCGTTGGACGCTATCGGACAGTTGGTTGCGCATTTTGTTGAAGGACACACGAATTGCGGGCCGCCTAGCAATCATCGTCATCGCCGGTCAGAAGACTGGCGCAGCTGGTCAGATTCGGAGCGTCTCTTCCCATACGCGGACGCATGTCGAGGTTCCAACTATCGATGTTCGCACTTGATTGGTGGAGACGGGGATTGTTGGGCCGATTCCATTCAGTCATCCATGTTCTGTGTGTGGCCCGCTAGGATTGTTGGAGGGAAGCCTTGAGTTCATCCGGATCGACGTCTAGTGCCGAGCTACGCAACCTAGGCAAATGTAAGGCTAAAACCACGCGGACAGGAAGTTGCGGTCATCGTTGAGGAGCCCAACGACCGATTTCAACGACACCCAGCCTCACCCCTCATTAGGTCATGCGACCATCTGTACCTGGAAGGGCGATGTCGTCCACATTTGTGAAGAGGGCAGCGAACCAGGCCAGGCACATAGCGGTTGAGGTATCTCGTCTCGTGGAATCTGCTCTGCTTTCGTAGTGGGGGNGACTTGCGAGGCAAATTGCTGGCATTCGTTACCAGTACGTGAATCAGAATGAAAAAAATATCTTTGGCACTTGCACTTCTGCTTTATCCAAGAGGTTCCCAGAATTCCGCATGACGCACACTTTTCCGCTGATTTCGCTCTTAGCCAGGTTGGCTGTGGTCAACTGTTCAGTAGCTTCTCTCATAGAATCGGATTCTCAACGAACTTGAAACTGAGTTGAAGAAGAACATTTGAGTGGAGCTTCTACACGTATCTACATGAGAAACGAATCCAACCCGTACACGGACCAAGTCGATCTACTCATGCTTAGTTCCGATGTCGACTCCAGATTCTCCAGATTCCACAGCAAAATTGACCGAAGATATTAAACGTCAGGGTCGTGGTTGTTTCACTTTCCCCCGGCCTTGTTTGCCCGAGCTAGTCGAAAGTCTTGTCGTAGGAGGGTTTCAGCAAAAGGTTCAAAACTGCAAGGTCCGCAACTGTAGGCTGCCAATTTGCAAAAGCTTCGAGATTTGAACCCCCGGCACAAGAGAGAGAAACATACGGGGTGAGGCCGGTTCGTGGTTTGATTCCATGTTTTATACCACCATCCTGACCATCCTGGCCATCCTGACCTTCCGATATCGTTGCATTGCGACAACATGCAATAGGAAGTAATCCATGAACCGCCTAGTCATAGAAAGTTTGATTGTGGATTAAATAATAAAACAGAGCCTAAATTATGCGATCGTCATCGTAGCTCAAAGACCGTGTGGTACCTCACTGTTTTCACCGACCAACCGTCGAGGATGACCGATCGGCACGCATTCTCGAGGGAAACGGCCGGGGAGCAACCGGCTGGTAGGTTCGTGCGACGGAGGATGCAGATGCTCGCACCAATGCATCATCAATGCATCACCTGACGGCCGATGGACTTTGCACGTGATCGACATCTGCTCAAGACCACGCAAGTCTGCCACGAAGGAAGGCAAGAGTTAGCATACTTCCATGTTCAATGAATGCACGTCATTGAAATCACTATGTTGAGTCCCGAAATCGACTAAGTAGGTTATGGACCGAGCAACTGGATACCCACCCTGTCCCAAATACCTGGCAAACCTGGCAAACCCGAACCTCCTAGATTAGGCACAGCATGCCAGTACGGAATGGATTTAAACTACGACATCCATAGTTCGAAAACTAGTGGCATTGGCTGCACGCAGGCTTGCATCGGGGTTACGTAGTAAAAGACTGAAGCCGGGTTTAAACATGTTATCTGCCTTGGAAACAAGTTTTGCTCGACCTTCCAATCCTGTCCGAGAAGTCGTCGTCGGTAAATTCGAGTGCTTGCTTGCGATGTCCGGTATCTGTTTCGGAAAAAACCCTGGGTGCTACGGGAATTCTGTCCGATTCGCACGTATTTCTCGGACTGTGATTCGCTTCCGAAAGCAAAATCGCGCTCAGAGAGGGCCCGTCTTCCGGACGCGACAGAAGTGCTGAAAAAAGAAACCTAGAATACACTCGATGGGTTGTCGGTGGACAGAAACACCGACTGCAGTCAGAATTGCCGTCGCGGAAGTCCTTGTGCAGCGGATTTTCTGGCGTTAGCGCTGATTCTTGGATACCTAACCGATTGCATAGGGTTATTACGTAACCCCAACAATGAGCGACGTATCCACAAAAAAAGCTTTTTTGTCATTGCACGAAGTGCAGCTTCAGGATGCTGACATCATCATACTCAAACCATGACAAACCCCTCTTTTTAGGTGTTTGTCATTGTTTGAGGAAGGGGTTTGGGTGGGGTTCGCGCGGGGTTTGCGTGCTGGCATTTTATGAGCCCCGCGAACACGAGGCCCAGCAGATGCCGACGCAAAAACAAAAACCCTCAACCTCGAATGTTAATAGGGGTTGGGTTTGAAAGTAATTCTTTCCGCAAACCAGGGGTGGTTTGTGTGCCAAGAAACAAATCCAAATTGTGGAATGGGCTAATTCGCTCGATTGCGATGGAGTAATGACCCTTTTGTTTTCTTTTTTTGACGCGCAAGCCCTTTGTTACGATGTACGATTTTATGTTTTGTGCGAGCGGAGCCCGCGTAAAACATACAAAACCCTCAATTGTAATGGGGGGTTTGCGCGTCGGAACAACAAAAAGGGTCATCGCTCCATTGCGATCCCACGGGGGAGTAACAGTCGCGATCGAACAACGCTCACATGACCCTCGTTGTCATGCTTGATGAGCGCAGCATGTTGTTGATCGAGCATGGCGATCGAAGGTTGAATACCACGTTCCTTTTGTTAAAGAGGTGGGGGTACGCCGCGTCAAAAGTTGGACTCGTGGGTATGCCAGCTTAATAGTGCACGCGATGCGGGTATCTGAGCTATTAGGCCCACAGTTTTTTTGTTCGAACTTTCTATTTACGCTTGGCCAACTCAAGAGCCGCACGCGCGAACGGGTAAAACTACATAGTCACGCTTTTAGTTCTTCTTATTGTTCGCCTTGTTTAGATGCCCTTGAACTGATCGCTAGACTGAATGGCCTGACTTCTAACTAATTAGTCTTAAGTGTTGACATTGCAGGGAATCGAACCAGTATGGCTCGTTGTCGCGTGCAATAACCGAACACATCGCGTGCATGAAAACGACCTCCATGCACAACAATGGGTCATCGAGCTTCGTCCCACCTTCTCCAACTCTTAAGGCTTATTCTTAAGTGCCTTGGGCATTCATTCCATCTAGTTTGACTATTCATTGGATTCCTAGAGTCGCATATTTGGTTAACAAGTTTGTCACGATGAACTACGAGAGAAATCGACCCCGCATCGCAAGCCCCTCCCATGAGAAGACGGCCGGTAAGCGAAAAAGACGACTGCTCGCGAGGGACAGCTCATAACAATGCTGTTACGAGCATGGCAATGCAAGCCAGCCAGTTCACTCACTAGCACACACAAATGTAGGCGAGAACAACAAACTTGGCTAGGGACACAAACACACGTGTCAGAAGCTGCAAATATTGAAATGTGCATATAGAGATAACAACTGAGGTCTGGGCAACCTGAATAGCGTCATGGATCTAGTGCACACCCACACGGTGCACAAGGGCGCTATTTTCTAGCAGGACAAAACAGTGGCAAAAGTACAGTTTTGGCCATAAATACCTGCAGACACGTCACAACGACGAGCCGTTTGAACCAGAATGGCCGCACCATCGAGATATACGTCCCGATAGGCTACACGCCTACGTGGTGTGACACAGCATGGATCTAGAAAATACTGAAGTCTTCTAGGCATCCGCCGCCGCCGGCCGCCAACCTTCTGCCGCCGTCGCCAGTCTCAGGGATCTGCACGTGAATGGACATGATCCGAGGGGTCACCGTAAGCTGTGTACGACACACACAACAACAGCTTGCGGGAGCTCTCGCAACATCGATTGCACCAACGCCAGATAAGCCAGTAACAATTTAGCTAATTTCAGAACCCCCCTCTAGATGCCTCGCCTCTTACCACGAGGCAAGGGGAGAAACTCGACAAACAAATGGCTAGAGCAAACTTTGTGTTTGCTTGTGCTTTGGTTAGGAAGTCAACTCGTTGCATATCTTGCTGACCTTTATGACGGAGATCACCTGTTGCTCCATAAGATCATGCAAAAGACGATGCTCAATATAAATGTGTTTTTTATGTGCACAAAACACACCAGATTGCGCTAATGACAGATTCGTTAAGATTTCATATCATGGAATGATCCAGGACCCGGATTGACACAATTCATCAAAAGTTGTTGCAGCCATACGGCATAAACAACCCCCGCCCAAATGCAACATAGTCATCCTGTGAGGATTTCCGTGTAATGAAACCTTACTTACCATTACATTACGACACAACGATGCCACATAACTAGATGGCTTGCCTTGTCCAACTTCACCCATCAGGATTCCAAGCCTAATCGTTGTATGTATAGCTGTCAATGACACCAAACAGTGGCGTCAAAAGCAGAGTCCAAGGTACAATATATAAACCACATACGACATGAATCGCACAATGGTATGGAGGGCTCTTGCCCGAGGACACTGCGATAGCTATGAGGTTGGCTGCGAAGACTATGTTGACTCGTGAGGCCAAGTACATCAAGGAGCAAATGAGGTGCAAGTACAAGGTCACATCCTCTGTCTCCTCTAGTCGTATCGGGTGATCCACCTTCAGGGCATTGTACCAGTCAGTTGTGACAGGGGTGGAGGCTGTGGGAATTGCCCCAAGGAGGTCAACAAGCCGCTCCCCCACAATACATGACTTATGTGCCTAATGCAGTAAGAGTGTCTAACGATGACAATAATGTACGATCTCCAACGTGAGGAACATAGTTGCATATAAAGTACTTCATCTTGTAAGCAGCCTGAAGGACTATCTTGGCCTCCTTCATGGCCTACATGAAAAGGGACTGAATCAGAAGGCCACCCATATAGAAAGATAATGACGATGAAATTGTCAACCATTGGTCGAAGAAAGAGGGACGGTTCAGTATCACTATGTACGTAGTTGACACATGTCAATATGCCATCGATCTCTAGATTATAGCATTAGGGTGTCTGCTCAAGGCCGTACAAGGCCTTCCGTAAACGCACGACCTTGTAACCAACCTCAAAGCCTGATGACTCAACCATGCAAATTTCCTCATGCAGAATCCCATGGAGGAAACTGTTCTTTACATCCATCTCGTGTAGCTTCCAATCGTGTCGCGAAACAACCACGAGCAAGGCACGTTTGGTGGTCTTATGGCCAACGAGTGCGAATGCCTCGTTGGAATCGATAGCCTTCTCCATCCATCTTGATAGTGGTAGTAATAACATTGCTGTAGTCGCCATGTCACCAACACTAGCCGCTACAACATTACAGTCGCTTAAGCAACAAGAATGACATAGGCGACATAGCATCTGTCATTTGCATCAACAATAATAACACCATGGAGGAGGAAAGAGGAAGGGACAGTACCACCTCCATCCTGCCACCTCCACAACACAGACAACATCATTACTACACTTACAGTGTTGACAACTCTACCTACAACACTATTGTCGCTTCCTTAGCAGTACCTACAATGCAAGTTTAGTTACAACAGTATGTTGCACCAATTATAGTGATAGTAATGTGCCTATGATTGTGCCGATAGCAGCAATAACAAGAGCATTTTACCATCAGTGGCAGCATGGGCAGCAGTATTATCAGCGAAAATAATAACTACAATGGCATGAATAAACACAATGTAGTAACTTCTGTAGCAACAGCTTAGTGGAACCAAAAAAAGCAGTTGTGGCGACAGTAACACAACCACCATATCTGCCATGATTCTAGTAGCTATCAGTCCACTTGTAGTACTAGCATTGTAACCATGGCAACAGCTGTGGCAAGAACGGCAATGATAACAGTAATAACTGTAGTTACAGCTGTAACCATATTGACATCAACGTTATTGGTGACAAGGTCAACAACATCACCCGTTGGAGAACTTCCAACCTGCTGTAGTCACACCCGAACCTGGCCGGCTCATATTACGACAAACGTGAGTCGTTGCGCCACACGTAGTGGCTACGCACATGCCTATAGTACGGTAGATCACTACACTATCGATGTTGAAACAGCCCCATCCTGAAGTACTAAATAACTCCCCAACCCCATATAAGTACGGCAATCGTCACTCAGATACGCAACGACCACCACTTCCTACGCATACATCCCTTGCCACAATTTGATGTGCGCTTGATGATAATTGTAAGAGGCTTGGAATGCATGTTAAACCACGTCAAGTGGTTCTGCNCGGCTCATATTACGACAAACGTGAGTCGTTGCGCCACGCGTAGTGGCTATGCACATGCCGATACTACGGTAGATCACTACACTATCGATGTTGAAACAGCCCCATCCTGAAGTACTAAATAACTCCCCAACCCCATATAAGTACGGCAATCGTCACTCAGATACGCAACGACCACCACTTCCTACGCATACATCCCTTGCCACAATTTGATGTGCGCTTGATGATAATTGTAAGAGGCTTGGAATGCATGTTAAACCATGTCAAGTGGTTTTGCGTGGAGGGAGCTAGGTAAAAAAAGTCGGGGCCTAAGAGGTAAGAGAGGGGGGAGCAAAGCACGAGTTACGTCCTTTAATGTAGTTGGTCAGCGGGGCCTGCCAGTCGCTCTGGCTCGCAGCCGTTAGTCCAGGATGAATCCTGCCCCTAGACTGATTTCTGGTCCAAAATCCAAATTGTCCATCTAGGAAAAGCCTAATCCACATCTCAAAAGTAAGGAGATCTATTATGTCTGTTTGGGAATCACATCACACATGTCACTTCAAAGTCCAAGACTCATCTGGGTTTGGTAACACCTAAGGAGGCGAGTGAGAGCATAATGCACGAGCATGCGATTGTGGTGGAGCCAAGGCACGAGATTTGTGAGCTGCAACATGCGGAGGAAACTACGCTTAAAGCATGAGATGCATGCACTCATCATGCTTCGTCTCCAATCCCATGGTCGGCATGCGCTACGTACTCACACCCACACACAATGTACGGATATGTGCATGGATGAGCTTGCCCCCATGGATGTGACGGCATCCATTCTGTCGCTCTTTGCTGCCTATCACCAGCTTGCATAACATGTCAAATGTATTGTTTCTGTCTTACTTTGTCTCCTCTTGTTGTGCTTGGAATGCTTCTTCTGGGTCGGGCTATTATGCAGCATAACAAAGACCTTCAGCATTCCCTCTCCTAACTTCCCATGCACAATAGGATGGAAGAAGATCTACCAATTCTTTTGAACTCGATTTGTCTATGACTATGCGTGGCAATGATAATTCAACCATTGCAGAGTTGAAGCATGAGCTAAGTGTCACTCACGAGGCATTGCATGTCGTTGAGGAGCAGCTTCAAGCACAAGCCGATGACCGTGTTGCGTTTGCTGATGAGGTCATTGTGTTGGTCTGTTTGTGCTTATCTACTATATCTCTCATTGCCGCTCCTGTAGCAGTTGTAGTAACATCGACCACCACTGGCTCTACTACCTTGAAAACCCTTTGCATCTGTCTTGTCTGGCTCCACTATTTCTATTGCTGCCCAGCATAGTGCACCTGCACCATGCCGAATGACTTCTATTTGTAGCTGCTTTTCCTTCCCCGTTGTCTTGTCATCACCACATGGGTCGTAGGCTTTCGCGCTTGGGCGTAGGGGGAGAAACCATGGGAGTATTTCTTCCTGGCTGACCCTACTCCCAGCCCTCCTTTTTTGCGTGTGCATTTTGAGTCCGCCCATGCTTTGTGTGCTGTCATTGCAGTGGTACATGAGGACCTGGCTGATGACGTAGGGACCTAGAATGCCGATCAATCCACACAGTTACCGATCCCATTGGTGCATATGTACGTATGCAAAGTTGCTACATCCAGTGTCATTGGTCAGGCTGCCGAAACTAATCTACCTGTTAGTTCAAGAATCTGCTGATGCATGCAGACGAGACAACATCTACTATGCCGATGTCATCAAGCTGCTTTGTGAGCTTGGTGATGCAATGCCTGGTCATATCTCTGATGTTTTCACGACGGTGAACATTTTGATCCTAGAATTCTCCAACCTTTTGCATGATGTCAAGGCCGATGAGCTGTCGCGTCTTGTCGCTTAGCTCATTCTCCTAAAGTCCCCACCTGGGATCGGTCTCTGAGTGCCTTGATGCCTGGCGGACCAGCCTATAGAACCGATTCCTCCACTGCTTTATTGTTACAGACGTCAATGCTCTCGCCACCTCTAATTCTCCATCCCTGTCCACCTCCTCCTTTCACATGCCTACCTCGACTTCAACAGCCACGACATATGCTGCACATGGCTATGGATGCAGGAAAGGCAGGGGCAATACAAGAAAGGACAAGAAGAAGGAAGACACCTCTTGCATGTTGATCAGCGCTGTTTTCTACTATAGTTGTGGCTCAAGCAAGAATAGTGATCACAAGTGTCCCGGTCCTCCTAACAACTTGTGCCTGTCGGCTGCTATGCCTGTCCATTGGGCCAGCGTTGCAGGTTCGTAATTCTCCGCCTCATCCTCTAGAACGCACGCCAGTTTTAGCTCCTCGACGACGCACACTCATCCCACAATTGGGACTTTCCTCGCTCCCCCATTCCCTTGTCCATGTGGGTGGCCATCGTCCCATGGTGCACCGTCTTCACTCATCTGCTAAGTTAGCTCAAGTAGTTCATCACCCATCTGTTACGCCTTAGTGATGAGGGAGGTGAGAGTGCGACTTCAAGCCCCAAAGGTCATGTGTGCGTGCGACAATATCTTGCATGGGACCTTGTCATGGGGTGTCCAGGGAAGTCGGCATACACGAGACACGTGGATATAATTGTGGCAGCTTGTGACACTTCCGTGTTCGATGCCTATGGCTAGATCTCTTCTTTTGTTTTTTATGATAGAGCCGTCACCTCTTATGGTGCTTTTGTGCCTATTCATGTGTCTAGGGGATTTTGGATCCTCGGTTTAGAAGCCACCCACCATATGAACTCTGTTTGCACCGCATTTGTTACTCTCATCCCACTTTGTTTGCTTCATCCGCACTGGATCTGGTGATGTGTACCTATCGGACGTGTTGTTAGTGTCATCTACCAAGGTGAGCTTGTTGTCTTTCACTACCATGGACAAGCACGATATGGGTTTTACTACCATTCATGGTGTTTCCGCATTGTTGTTCATGGAGTGCTATGTGAGCGGCCATGCCGCGTCCCTTTGTTTGCTCCCACCTCTTTCCCTGTAGATACTATCCATGTCCACATCAGTCCTTCTCTCTTGCCTGAGCATGTTTGCCTGCTACATCTTCGTCTTAGGCAAGTGCATACTGACGCCATCGCCAACATGTTCCACCTCCATCCAACACTTGGCCGTGAACGTGCCTCCTTCCCGCTCCCTTGTTCATCTGATTGCCTTTACTATGCTCAGGGCAATACACACCCCTCCCTGTTCTTCTCCTCTGAAAGTCGGTCCAGATATCCCCTTTGTCTCATTAGTGTGGATGTCATTGGGCCGCTGTCTTATGAATTCCTCGGAGGACAGGGTTGTTACGTTTCGCTCTTTAGAGATGATTTCTCTCATTACCATTGGATCTTTTTTACCTTTGTCAGAAGAGAGTCGTCTGATATGTCCTTTAATCCTATCCTTTTCATGCTGAACGTGCCTGTGAGCAGTATCTCCGTGTCTTTTGTGTTTTTTCTTTTGAAGTGAGCACAATGGTGAGTTCATGGGCCCCACTTCTCGTCTCCTTGAGTCTCGTGTGGTTGGCATCAAGCTTACCGCCCCTCATTCTCCACAAGAGATGGGGTATGTAAATGGAGGAACCACACACTTATTCATGGCTTCTGTTTCTTGCTCAATGAGTCAAGTCTGTCCCCCCTCTTCACCTTTGAGGCGATGAGTTACATGACCTGGGTTTGGAATCGTATGCCCCACGACCCCCTTTGCCAGTCTGCCACTCCGTTCAATCATTGGCACAGGGATTGTGCCAACCTCCGTCCTCCTCAGGTGTGGGGCAGCATTGCCACCATGTGGCTTTGAGGCGAAGTTTGCAATGTGAAGTTCTTTCTGCGGTCAACTTTGTCCCTTTCTTAGCGTCTCTGCATAGTCCAAAGTATGGCGCTTCTACGATCCCGAGCGTATTTATGGCCAATTGACCAAAAAGATACACTATTCTATCTGTGTAAGTATAAAGTATACACATAAGAAATATTCAGCGAACCTTCATGGAAAGTACATAAGAATTTGCTTCATTAAGTACCAGCCTTGTCAAGGTTTTTTTAAGTTACTCATTAGATTTTTTTCTTGTTGTAAAAATACACAAAAGAGCCTACTCATCATTTGAATGGTTTATACGAATGAGACATATCTTGATTCAAAAACACACAAATGGTCAATTGATTTTTGTAAACATATGTTCTTAAATAAAAGCGTTGTTAACAAAGATGTTGCATGTGGAAGGGCCATCTCAGGGCGTTGAGTGGGAGCTTGATGCTCGAGCGACAGTTTTTCTATTGCTTAAACATCAGCTTGAATGTGACCTGAAGACAGCTTGCATGCGACTCGAGCAGCGGACAAGCTGCTAGAGCTCATGGTCCTATTTAGAGATTATGAAACGTTTGAAAGATTGATGGAGAACATTAACCTCCAGATCTTACTTCCACAATTCACTTAGAGAGAGATAGTGTCGGAACCGTCATCATGGAAGGATGTTGTAATGCTTACAGTTGTGTTTTTCCTCTCTTGTCAAACACATAATCCCATAGTGTAACCTTTTACATTGTCATATGGTTCTTGGACCGGAGACGATTCGAACAAATGTCAACGGATCCCCCCTTTCATCAAGTTTTTGAGATTATATATACATGAATGTTGTTTGTCGAGAGAGATAGTTATCAAAACAGGAATTCAAAAAAAATGACAGTTACCGGGTTTTGAAGCCAAGTGCACTCCATCATAGCTTCTCCAAAACGCGGGTACAATGTAGCACCATTGTTGTTACCATCGACGTGGTACACCGGTGTAAACATTTCTCAAGGTTCTCACACTTTGTGATGTTCACAACCTAACACATTCATCCAATACAATTTAGCCCTTTCAAGGGGGGAACAACATCGGAGAGGAGGTCCAAGTGACACTCATCAACACAAGACAAATAGCGAAAGTGTGTCGGACGAATGTATTGGAAAGTGAATCAGGGGAGGAATCGCATCAACAGAGCATTGTATTTGACTAAGAGAAGGTGCTATGAAACTGCACATCGCAGTTTCCATCATACATTTATGAACTCCTGGCCCTTCCGACTAGATACACGACCTAATACATTCACCACATACAATTGCTATGGGGGAAGGGAGGAGACGGTCGGCGATGACTATCGCTTGCGTTGACATGATTCAAAGCGGTTGTTGAGATGGGGATTGCTCTTCCACTGTCTTAATCATATGTCTTAGCAATTGCGAAAGAACAGTTATGTAAGGGTGTCATTGATAAAGCTGCGTAAAGTGCTGACAGTTCTCAACGATTCTGATGCATTGATGGACGAAACATTGGTTGAGATGCTTTTCGCACTTTTGGACGGTGTACGATGTTAATGTGTTTTTTATACCTTGCGACTTTCACAGTCAAGCATCTGAACAGCCTTTAAAAAGAGCATGTATCGGATGGGTGAACGAGGAAGCGTATAGGCTGTAGATGAATGACAAATGAAAAATATACTTCTTGGATAGAAATGACAAAGAAATATCCAATTGTTATTAGGAAGAAACACAAATTTGTCTTATTGTATATCCCAAACATATACTCATCCAAATACACTCACAATATACACTTGTGTAGTTTGGAGGGGATGGCTTGAGTCTATGTTTACATGAATGCGTAAAGTTTTCCGCGACGAGGCGCAACAAAAAGCAATGATACTTTGTTCCTGAACAAAGATTGAGATCCCCAATACACCATTTCCAAGCTCTTAATAGACATGTGATGCAGTCTCATTTTCCCCGTCGTTTTTACTGTTTGATTTAAAAACTTAGTACTCTTTTTTGACCAGGAGAACTGACAGGTAATGTACATAGAACTGTCTGTGAACAATAAATGCTTCCATACACATCGCTATCACAGAATCTTCCTATATGGGCACATGTCAATACAAACGACAAACAAAGTAAAAAGGCACACATTGACCATTCCTCCCCAAGCATCACCATGTCGTCAAGTCGCATGATGCTCTGTTTTTTTATCTGGTTTTCCTTTGTGATGTAGACCATAGTGCCTCTTTTCCCTTCCCCTCCTGGAAATTTTGGGAGAGGAACCTCCTGGGTCAGTCGCACCCCCATTGCCTGGTCTTTTATCCTCTTCCACGTCACACCCGGCCCATGTATCCAATCTCTGTCATTGTCATCAAACGGTCCCTTGTCCAATGGGACATTTACTCCACCTTGAGCATTTTCTTCATTGTCGGCTGATGCTCCCTCATCCCATGGACCAGCACTCTCTCCATCTCTAACATCCTCTACTGTGTCGTCTCAGTCTATTTGAGTCATCTCCTTTCCCTCTCAATATTCCTCCCTTGTCTCTTGACGT